>PVLD010002758.1:0-157564 GCA_004027595.1 Dinomys branickii | reverse complement strand
CTCTCTCTCTCTCGCTCTCTCGCTCTCTCGCTCTCTCTCGCTCTCTCGCTCTCTCGCTCTCTCGCTCTCTCGCTCTCTCGCTCTCGCTCGCTCTCTCTCTCGCTCTCTCTCTCGCTCTCTCGCTCTCTCGCTCTCGCTCTCGCTCTCTCGCTCTCGCTCTCTCGCTCTCGCTCTCTCTCCGCGCCTTTCTCTCTCTCTATTTCTCTGTTGCTCCTCTTCTCTCTCTTCTCTCTGTTGGTTCTGTTGCACTGGAGAAACTTGACTAAAACCTCACCATATGAAGCTTGATACAGTTACAGCGGGGAGAGACAAGCTGTGACTTTTATGTAGGACTCATTCTCAGATGACTTCCACGACTTCACACTCCAGTGATGCTGGCAACCAGGATACAGTAGTGAGCACAGAATCTCTTTCAATTGAGTGGGTACGTATTGCTTACATCATTTTGGTAGCATATTAAGCTAGTGGCTGATTCTGCAGCAACCAATTTCACACAGTATTTGTGACATGTTCTAGCTTTCAACTGAGTTTTACCTTCATTTGTGAGGTAGAATAATGAGGATGTAATGATATAAATATATATCCTGGATATTTGAGATTATAAGCAATTTTGACCCATGGGGAAAAAGTAGACTAATGATACACTAAATTAGTTCTGACTTGAACAATCAAAGAAATGGACTTCCTTTTCTGTGAGCTAGAAAAGTGGTAATAAAGATTGTGCATAAAATGATCAAATGAACATATTTTGTATGTATGGAAAGTTAGGTGGATAATAAAACTTAAGTGTGTGTATTCTAATTTAATTAATAATACCTGTGAAGTGCTGAAAATCACTTACCCTTCTATTGAATTTTAACTGTTAAAGAGTCAATCCTAATTTCTCAGAATTACTGCTTTCCAATAAGTCACATTTTTCTGGGTATTGAGAAGGGGTTTACATTAATACTTTTATAATAATAGCTCCAGGAAGATGAAATTTCCAGTAATGTCAGATAATAAGTATTTTTATTTTTATGAGTCATACAATGTCTGTAACAACTAAAACTTTGACAGTATTAGCTTGAATGATACCATGAGCAATAGATAAATGAATAAGATGCAACTGTGTTTCAGTAAAAAATGACATCCATAAAAAAAGCATATGGATTTGACTCATGTAGAAGCCATAGCTTGTGTACCCTTTTACACATTAATATTGTGGGGGACAGCGACTTTTAGCATATCATTTTAAGATAGAATAATTCTAGTCTTAGTGAAGCCTCAAAATGTGTCTTGAGAAACATCCCAGAGGGGTTGTAAAGAGTTAACTTTGCAGTGCTGACTTTGCCCTGGAATGCTTCTCCAAAGACAAACCTTGCCTGAGTTCTTTAACCCCTCCCCTGGCCCTAGATAAATGTTGTAACCATAAAGGGAGACATATAGAATGGAGTACAGAAAGAATATATCATTGTGGCCGGAACCTGACCCCATCACGTGGCACAAGGAAAACAACTGTGGCCAGGCCTAAAACATTCCAATCTATTACCATGGAAACCAAAAACGTATACAAGGTGGGAACAAAGGCAGTTAGGTGCCACATTCCTGATCAGCAAATTGGGGCTGAGGGATAACTGGTCCAAACTATTTTAATTAAATTAAAGTAACAAAACTCCTTGTGTTCAAAGTGAATTCTTTGATCTCCTGTGTAATTTAGCCCAATTTTTGCCATAACAATATGACAGCTATTTGCTCCACTTTTGAAGAAATGAGCTCTTTTTCAACAAACATTTATTAGGCTTCTATTATATTCAAGTTATTATTATTTATCCAGAAATAAAATGACAAGCAGTTGTTGTTTGTAAGAATTCAATAATTTTCAAAGAAAAAATACAAAACCAGGCAGTTTTAATACTATTATGTAAAGATAAGCATATACTCAAAGGGAATTTAGAGGTACAGATAAATAACTTTTCTCAACTCCTTTAAAGAAATATTCAGAGGAAAAATTGCACAAAATTAAAATATATGGATGAGTTACTATTTACTAAGGCAGGATAATCAACTGTAAAGCCACAAGTATGATGAAGGTAATTAGAGAGGAAAACACATTAAATGTTAGAGAACTTGATATTATATGTATCCATTTAGTGTCTATGTATTTGGACCACCTTCTGTAATTAAGAACAACAGATGATGACAGTAAACATTTATTCAAGCAAAATAGATCAACTGAAAAAAATCAATCAGCTGAAACTCATTTTGTTGCATAACCAGATTTTTCAAACTTGATTATTGATTTACTGAAAGTAGCTCTAATTGCTTTAACAGGAATTTGCTGTTTCAGATATTGACACTGAATATACTTATTCTGGTCTCAGTTGCAACTAGAATGACCTATTGTACTTTGCCTATAGCATTCTTAGGTCTATCCGCATCTCTAAACCTTTCCAAATTCCTTCTGAAAAACAGTAAAGTCCATTGGGAATGAGAACCCTGTTGGAAATTGAACTACATTCCATGCATGCTACATGCTAATCAAAAACAAATGTACATTTTGCCCAAGTCCTAAGACTAGAAAGCTGAGCTTAATGGTGGTGGCATAATTGTTCTGGTATAGAAAATTTCCAGGAAGCCCAACATTCATGGTGTCACATGGATACTGCTGGATGGTTTAGCTAGACATATAGTAAGAATTGGGTGCAGAAAACAGAGCAGAACAATTTCAAAAACTTAAAATTTGGCACCAAAAGAAAACTGGGGCTAAAGGAGATATGGATGCTGAAGAGATTCGTCTCATTAAAAAAGAAACCAAGTACTTTTCTGTACAGAAATAAGAAAAAGTCTTGAACCAGACAAGGTGGCACATGCCTATAGCTCCATAAATTGGGAGACTGAATCAGGAGGTTCTCCAATAATTCAAGGCTATATTGGACTATATAGGAAGTTCCAGGCCAGGCTAAATGACATAGTCTCAAAGAAGAAGATGAAGAGGAAGGAGGAGGTAGAAAGAAGGAAGAGGTCTTGAGTGCATCTCACAAATCAGCAAGACCCCACACACCTCAAGCTTAATGGTACAAATATATATGCCTATCACGGAGATGAGAGTACCTATAACTCATTTGAAAAGACTACCCTCAGAACTTAATTCCCCAGTGCTGATTTCAATACGCTCATTCATCCAAGCACTCTAAGGTTGCTTTTGCCATAGTTCGAAGCAGTCTGGTTCCTAATCCCACAAAGAATAGACCATGGCATCATCAAGTAATTTTGGTATACAGAATATAAGAATTATGAGGTCAGGGAAGACTTTACCCAGATTTCAGAGAAAAGCCTAGAAAGCCAGACAAAGAGCTCCAGACAGGGCAGAAAGTGAAGCTACGGCAATGAAGCTGAATGCATAGTGAGACCCTGGGAAGTCAGATGTACTAGAAACATGGAAATGCTACTGAGGAAAGCTGCATCCTATGAGTGGAGGCAACCCAAGATAGAGACCATGAAAGTGGGAAGGCTGTAGGTGTGGGGCTGTCTGGAACTCCTATTTTACCACCGCATCCCTAGATAATGAATATGGAACTGCGTCATTCAATGTACAGGCATCAATGCCAGGTGCGTTCAGACCATGAGAGACGCATCCTCTGAGTGCTTGGATAAGTGTAACTTGGGTCTCTAAAGAGACTTCGATTTGGACTTTTGAAAAATATTGCAATCATTGAGACCCTGGGCAAAGGAACCGCTGTCTTTTCACTTGTGTGTGAGATAGCTGTATCGTATTAGGCAGAATTATGACCTAGTGTTTATTTGGAGATGAAGTATGGATTAAGGAGATGTGTTTGGGTATCAAGTTGAAAGGAGTGGGAAGTGATAGTTAAGACTAGTTGTATCGATGTTATTATTCGAGAGCCGCTTACAGGACTGATGGGACATCCCTCTGCGTGTTTCCGGGGAGGTCGTGGGAGCGTGATTTTGGGTACTTGCTATACCTTATGTCTCATCTTTTCTCTTTTCTCTTTTCTCTCCTGCTCTGCTTCATGACCACCAAGAACTAAGCAAATTTGTTCTTCATACATTTACTTCATGATGCTTCTGCCTCAGCACCAGCTAACCAAATACTGAATCCCCTGAAATCACAAACTAAATTAAACCTATCCTCTTTAAAATTGTTGGTGTCAGGAATTATGTCCCAACATTTAAACCTGAGTAGCAGAATGTAAGAGAAAGAATGGAAGACTAGAGAGGGAAGACAAGGCGTACTCCTTCCTGTTTTCTCAGTGTGGGCTCTATTTTTCAGTGTATTTCATTATGCTTACTTCTTTTTCCCAGTAGGATAAATGATTTCCACTGGCAGTCACTGAATATAGTTTGATGTTTCTACACCAATCAGAAGTGGGAAACTTATCGCTCTAACTTCCCTTACCTCAAGAAGTGCTATTTTCATGGTACCCGCTGTAATCCCAGCTCTGTGGGAGGCCAAGACAGAGGACTGCCAGTTTGAGGCTCACCCAGGAAACTTGGTGACATAGTGATACAGTGTCTCAAAAATCTTTACAAAGTAAAGAATGGGCAGGGAATATAGATTCATGTTAAGGTTTTGGGATCAATCCTGTGCACTGTTAAAAACAATAATAAAGTACTATATTTTAGGAGTGGTTTGCACAATGATTTCACTATGGAATCTCTTGGGAGAACATTTAATTCTTTAAAACATATTTTGTCCCAACAACATAATCAATGTAAGTTTATTAAAACTGTTGCATGTACACAGTGCTTATTAGGTTTCAGAATTACTCTCATTCATAAAATGCTTATAAATGTTCTATGAGAATAGCAAGTATCAATTTTTCACATGAAAGCAACTGAGGCAAGAAGGACCATGTGACTTACCCCAAATCATAGAGCGACAAATTAGCAGAGCTGGGATTTAAGTCAGAATTTAAATAAAATCACTGTATTATACTGCCTCTCTGGTTAATGTAGAACACTCAAAAGTGTCAAAACTACCAAAAGAAAATGTGTTATAGTTTTTATCTAGCAATAGGTTAGGAAGAATTACATATATGTTTATGATAGTCTGAATAAAGTTCATTCACAATAAGAACAAAGCAAATAATCAACAATGTTTAATGGGGGAAGATATTAAATATATTTTAATAGACATTAAATCTAGTATATAGACAAAGTTCAAAGGAACACAAAATAGTTGTACTAGTACTCTCCTGTAGTATTACAAACTTCCAAATCTTAATAGTGTTCAACATGCACTTATGTAACCCTCAGGTCTGCAAGGGTTTTAAGCACTGCCAGGCTAGGGTTGACTTTATTTGTGTAACCGCATTCATCTGACAAGACGGCCATGGGTCAGTTTTAATGACATCGTCTGAATTTTCTCAAATATCTAAAAACCCTACTAGGATAAATGAAGCTTCTACTTTGAATGACTAGCAGTATGGTAATCGTTAGCTAAGATATCAAAAGCAAAATAAAGGAGCATGTCTCCAAGGTTAAAACAAGAAGAAAAATTAGTGCTGAAACAGTAAATAAGTATAGCTATCTCACTTCCAACTCAACATGAGTTAAGGAGAAGATAAAGAGGTAGAAATTGAAGTGAAAAATCAACAACACAGGCCATGTGTTTGTCTAGTACCGCTTACAGAGTTTATGTAGAAAAATAAGTCGGGCCCATCCTGAAATCTGTCATTCATTCTGTTTTACTTTTCTTCACTTACCTAAATAACCTAAGTAATATCTATTAATAAAAAATCACTTAATACTACTGATATTGAATAATTATGATGACTGTTATGTAATCTTTTTGAAAAGTTTGATGTATTTGACTCACACTATTCAAGAAAAATAAATTTCTTCTGCAGAAGAAGAACATAAAGAGTAGAAGCAGAGATGAAATGACTTTCAATTATCTGAAGCTCTATTATAGGAAAAGTACGAAGGATAAAAAACACCAAGCTTGCATCTGTTTAGAAATAGATTATAAATAGTTCTTAGCACTAGGAACGTGACGATATCACCTAAAGAACCGAGGACAGTCCTGAGCATGTTTCTAAGTGGTGCTTGAGCGGAATGCATTGATTCCTCATTTTCTGCGCTGGCACCTTCATTCCACAAATCTAGTTTAATCCAGGACCCTAGAGAACGTGTCCATCACCACTGCGCTGTAACATCTATCGGAGAGTCCAGTTTTAGTAAGCTTTCTGGAGTCTCCTAATTTAAAGTTCTAGCATAGCATTTTGCTAAATAAAGAGGTAAAGTAGGCCAGAAATGGAGAGGTGGATCTGTATCCTCAGCTACTCAGGAGAACGAGGCAGGACCCCCAACATGGGCAACATATGAATGTATTGATGATGGTGCTTTGCACTGTCTTTCACACTTATACAGTTATTACCTTCTCTTAGAATAATTACTCAGTGTAAATACTGAAAATACGTACAATTTCTGTGTAATGAGAAAAATAGCCAGAGTCTTTTGATTTTCTTGCATCTGCACATCCTTGTGAATCACCTTATGGATGATCTTATGGAATCATCTACAGGTTTCTTCAGAGTCACAGTGGTGTGACATAAAGGGTAAGGGGAAACTGAAGAGTCCAGTTCTCATCTTGGCCTCTGGAGTAAAAGTTCTTCAGCCCATAATTTTGAATATCAGGCTGCATTAAGAAAGGTTATTACAAATTATCTTGACTATATTTAACGTATCAGCATTAAACTTATCATGCCACAGATTTTACTCTCTGTACACTAGGGACTGGAGGGAATCTAAGATAGGATGAAAAGAAAGATTGGTGAAGACATTACAGTTCTTTAAGTTGAAAGCATTATGGGAACAACAAATTAAACAGTGACAGGGGAGGCAGGCAGGGCGCTGTGCCCTGACTTTCCTAAGCACGTTAGATAGATGGATTGGAAAGCTTGAGCCAAAAGACAGTCTGCTTAGCTTTCCTCTTGAAACCCTGGAAGAAAACGACGATGTAAAATAAAATAGCCCAAATCTAGGAGATGATGACTTGCACAGCCAGGAAAGACATTTACACAGAGGAGTATGAAACATGACTGTCAGCTCTCCATGATCTTTATATTGCACAGATATATTCTACTTCAGCAAAGCAAAATAAACATTCCGAAAAGAACAGTAGATCAAGACCTAAAGGGCTTTGTGCTGGATACAAAGAGTGGTGACCACGGTCCTTGGTGCTAAGATCTGTCCTGGGTCTGGATAAACCAGACAAACTGGTTGTATTCCTTGGTCATCAGTAAAACTAGATGGTTTCACTGAAGGGAGCAGCAAAGTTTAAGTATGACATGGGCCTTCCTTTAATCCCCTCTTCTCATTGTAATGAATTACCCCAAATGTAATGGCATGGAACAAGATAAATTTCTTATAGTTTTGGAGCTCAGATGCCCAAGTGGGCCTCCATGAGCTAAAATCAAGTTATGAGCATCACCACATTCTTCTCAAGTCTTTAGAAGATAATAATTTCTGTATTCAAGTTTGTAGAGACTTTGGCACTTTTTGCCTGCTTGCTCTTCAAAGTCAAAACCAGTGAGTGGAAGCTTGCCTATTTTCCATCGCTCTCACATTGACAACTTGATTTTCTCTTTAATTTCCAGTGATCCTTACTGGAAACTACTGGGCAACCTCAACAGTTTGGGAGAACCTTTCCATTTCAGTAGCAGATTAACATGTTTAAATACATCTGCACATCCAGTTCTTTCTTAGGTTTTTACCCTATATGTTCAACAGATTGTGTGAAGATTAAGGTATGGGCATGCTTGGGAACCCATTACTTTTTCTTCCATGAAGCTTTTACACTTTTCTCTTTAACCCATCCTACATATCTGGACACCCTCTTGCAGCAATACAGGGAAAAGAGAAGACTTATAAAACTCAGACATTCTCAGAAAGAGAATGTCTGCTAAAGAGACCACTTAAAGCTTAAGAAAGAGAAACACCATTGATTGCCTCTAGAATTTATTTCCCTTTTGCTCCTCAGTGACACCACCTGCACTTCACAATTACTTTCCAACAGGGTGGAGGCTATCAAGGAAGCTTAGATCACTGACTGAAACAAAGAAGCTCTGTTTTCTTTACAGAACACAAGGAATGTGTGAGTTCAATTTTTGAAAGACACATTCTTACTGATCATAGTAAAGACCCAGCAATGAACTTCAAAAACATAACTGACTGACCTGACATATAGCATTTAAGGAGATATTGGAGCATAACTATTTGACAGACGAGACCCACGTGTTCATAGACTTGTTCCTGAAAGCAAATAACAGAATGATCTAGCAGAATCTGGAGACAGAAATCTGTGAATCTCTGGCCAATGGCTCAGTTTTATTGTCCTGAGCAAATGATTTAAATAAATTAGCTTTCTAGGAATGTATTACGTTTTACTTTGAAGATAACAATATTCAATGTAACAACCATTGTGGATTTCCTTTCATCTTGTTTTGAAATTCTGTACCATTTCTAATGATTTTTCTTCTCTTTAAAATAAAAAATAAATAAATTTTTAAGAATATTCCTCTTAAATCTTTAGAAGGTTTGTCACTTTGTTAACCAGAACTGCAAAGTCTAGATGGAAAAGATGAACAACCCCATACCTAATACGTAGCCTAGGCTGGCCATAGTACTTGCTAAAGCATTGATTGAATCAATTGAGGAGCAAAAGGCAACTTAAGAGCTAAGTATATCATGAGACAATGACGGAAGAAAAAAAAATGTTTAAGTGTATTTACAGGAAAAAGATAGATTTTCAAGGTATTAGCAATTTTGTGCAGATACTGTGGGTAGAAAGTAAAACAATTAACTAGAAAGAAAATTTAAAAGTAATAAATCCAGAGAAAGGCACTGAACTGTGAAATGAAGGCACAAGTTTTCAGCGGTACAAAAAAAAAACTCGAAGTGGTAGTCCTGGGGGCTTATCATTACATGGTTGCGCACCTGAGAGCATGATGTTGATGGGAAGCAGCTGCAGAATATCTGTGTTTCTAGCGAAGCAGAGAGAGAGAGATTGCCCTTGTCTTTAATTGGCAGAGCAATGACAGGAAAGAAAACGATGTTATGTGTTCTTTGATCACGCTTCTTGCTGCTCTGGACTTTTGCTCCAAAGTGGAATCAGATCAAGGGAAATAAAACACAGCCTAAGATTCCTTAAGACTACTGAGGCCAATGACAGCAAAAGGGAAAGGCACTGAAAATTATGGTAGAATTTATCATTGGTAACCCAAAATATGTGCGCAGATATTCTGAATGCTGTGATGAAGGGAAGAAAAGCATATCTTTGTACCTATGTAGAAAAAGAAAAAATGGTTAATAAATATTTTCCTAAGTGAGTCCCATCAGTTAGTAATATCCTGGGACCATTTAGAAATGCTATTTTTGAGATTTTCTTTTTCTCTAAAATGTAATTAACTTGGGCATACTCTGAAAAGAAACTGATTTGCCCAGAATTTCACGTGGCAGTCATTGCAGAAAACAACACCCAGTCTTACTTTAATTGCTTTCTGAGCACACATGCTTTGTGAATACTCCAAAGTTCTTCACACGCTGGTCTTTCCATGGGGAGCAAGTCTTGTTCTTGTTCTCACACACTTTAGACTTTGTGATTTTATTGTTGCATCACTGTATTCATTTTGTTCTAATTTTTGTTTTCTTTTGTTTTACCAAGAATTCTGGTTGAAAGCATTTCAATTATGTGTGTACAGCCTCCCCTTGTTCCTTTCATTGATGTAATACTACTTTTGGGAAAAAAATGAAGTATTTCAGAGAATTATTACATGAAAATAATTGCAGTTTATACAATAAACTAATAATAATAATAATATAATTGCATAAATAGTTTATACAAGGACACAGAGAACATTGTCAAGTGCACACATTTGCATACATATTTGCATATGTAAAGATTGTTGACAATTTTAGGTTCATGAAAAGAGAAATTTAAGCATAGACCTGAATAAAGTGGGTGACGGGCTCAACTCTGTATCTGAGTCACAATCTCTCCAGGCAAAGGGATCGGCAGAGTTTCCAGTTGAATGAATTCCTAGCTGACTCATTCCTAGTTTAATCGGTAGATATCATTTATAAAGTCTCTTTGCCTTTGTTAGTATTACATAATAGAAATTGTTTCGTGCTAATTCTATGAAAAGAATGTCTATGACACATATAAATCTTACGATGTGGGAGCAATCAGAAAAATTACCACCCACTTCTGAGTCTCTTTATTAGAAAGCTTCTTTAAATCAAACACATTAATCAAGATGAATGTCCGTTCTTTCAGCCAGAGAATAGCCATTAATATAATTACTATAGATTCTAATTCCAGGAACAATTACATGAAATATATGACTGGAAAACTTCCTGCTACATTCTCCTATAAAAGTTACATTAAATATAACAGTAATAATGGTAAGACCGCCTTTTCCATGATCTTGACTGGTAAAAATAATCAAAGTGATAAAATATCAAATTTTGGCAAGCACATAAAGAAATGGAAACTCTAACACATTATTGGTGTGAGCATAAATTGATTCAATTATTTGACTTAATCAGCTATATAGAAAGTCCTAATGATCAAAGATATATTCATGTATAGGTATACATGTATAATATATACACAGAGTTTTTGCATACACATGTTTACATATACAATATACATTTATTCCATATTTGCATACAGAGAATGATATAAAGCACATTTATCACATTTTTATAATAATTTAGAGAAACAAAATCCATAAACTAAAACAGAATAAAGGAATTGCCTCACTTTCATAAAATGTGAAGATTAATAGTCTTATTTTTAATAATATATATTTATATCTAATAACATGATGAGTATTAAAATGTAGTCTTAAGTTTAGATATAGTGTAATGACATTTATGCAAAGATGCTAAGGTGGTAAAAAATATGATACCTGTTTGTGTATGTGCACATGAATGGTAATGGAATAAATTATGCATACTGATAAACACTAGAATAGTTCCTTTGCCAAAATACAACAAAACTACTTGATACTTATATTCATGGATCTTTTCCATAATAGCATAAGCAATAAACTTTGACCTTGATATTTTTCCACAATAGAACCAATGCTATAGTTTAAGGAGTTTGAACATCCTCCTAATAGAACAGGTACAAATCCGTGGTAAAGGACAGACCAGCAGACCTGGTGTTTGGGAGTGGCCTCTTGTCTCAACACTGGTTGTTCAGCATCACGTCAGCCTTCACAACAAGTGTTTCACATCTGTTATCTCACTGAATGTTCTACCAAGTCTCTGAGAAAGAATTTCCTTTCCTTTTTTAGCTAGTAAGTTGGAGCACTAGAATTTAAACCAGATAGTCTTATTTTTCTACCAGTACACAGACTGCTCTTAGTGACCACATTTCATTGAAAACAGCAATTTTTAACGTGTGGCCTAAGGTCCGGGGAATTTGTGAAAATGCAAGCCTCACTCCAGGCCTACGGAATCTTAAACTCTGTGGCTAGCCTTACAAAATGTATTTTTTACAGACCCTTAAGGTAACAGTTCTTAAAATTTAAGAATTTTAACAACTAAAGCTAAAGAACCTTGTAGGCTACTATTAGCACAAATGGGAAACTACAAAGCAATTACAGAATGTTTCCCCCAACCCTAATGTTTTCCCTAGCTGAAACCCAGTGTCACTTGATTCATGCTTTTAAACTGAGTGTGAGCTTTGAGGCGCAGACATTATGAAATTAAATTTATATTTTTTTCAATAAAAATTACATTTACTAATTGAATCTGATCTGGTCATGTGGTAAGATTTATGCAGACAATGTGGTGAGGGGGAAGAGAACATGACCCTTGTATTCAACCCTGCAACCCCAACTTGAAGTTTCAGAATAAATTGATGTTTAATTCACTAAGACATGAAGTTGTGTTACCGGACCAATATTCTCTGTATTGCAATATCCAGGCTTTTTGTATAGAAAACAAAGAATAGGGCAGTACACAAGGGATCAGGCAAAGAGAAAACTCAAGTGTGACTCTGACACAGCATCCCTGTCCATATTAGATTTGGGAGAGTTTCAAGCAGCCAGAGCCAGAGATAGAAACTGCCAGTGAGGAAAGGACACCCTAAAGGAAAGAGAGTAGGCTGAGCTCAGAAATGGCACCTCGGTGGATTCCAGGTTTGGCTTCTCTTCTGTTTTCCCAGTTTAACAAAGTAAATCATCACTTTGGCTTACTTTGGTAAACATGCAGAGGACTGGACAGAACTTCTGTGGCTGTGAAAGCCAAGCAGGGGAGTCAAAACGACAATGTTGATACTACAGTGACCACGGGGTTATCCTTGGTTACGCTGAAACAATTATAGAGTATGTTAGCATGTTCCTTGGGCTCTTGTCAAATGCCAAGAAGTGTAATACATGTAGGAGCATAATTTTTACACTCATGCAAGCATGTTAAGACAGTAAGGTGAGGGTAAAATCATATTTCTCAAGTTCATGTCAGGATATTAAGGAAATATGCTGAGAACTGGCTGCTCTGTGGTCTCTAAATGTCAGAAGACATCACACCTAGTATGAGCCCAAAGCCTGGAAGTTCCATGCATTGTCTGTCTCCGCTCTCAGCTCTCTGTAATGAGGCGTTATCATGTAAGTGGAGCAAAGAAGTAGATCCATGAATCTGACAAAGCATCCTGTAAGAAATAGAAACCAGATAACGAAACTCAGCTATCATATTGTCTTCATGGATTAGAGGGCAGTGAGATTGATTTAACACATATGGTTCGCTTTATGGAGCCATGACACTATCAGATCTGGTTATGATGATTTACTCTGTGTACAAACTATCTATAAAAAAGCAAAAAGGGATCTTTTTAATGGAAAAATTATTACTTATTATAAATACTAAAACATTAGGGGGACCTCACACTTTGTTAACACAAATAAAAAATACTATTTTTCATTAAGCCCTATTATTTTGTTTCATTTGTGTGTATTTGTGTTTTTATTTTTAATGACCACAATATAAAAGAAATGGGGGGAGACTTTCCATTTCCCTTGACCCCACACGGTACCCACTTAAAGAAATGCACTTTAAATGGATTTAAAATGGAAATAGTCAGCAAACACTTCTCTTCCATACGATCTTCCTTTGATCTTCCCAACCCTGGGAAACACTTAAGTATATTAACAGGAAATGCATAAGACTCTAAAGAAAGAATTCAACACAAAGGATTTCTTTCTCCTGGGCTAATCTCAATTTTCCTGAAAAATCTATTCCTAACATATACTTCCTGATTATTTATATGTAGGTAAAAGTCATTATATCTTTCCTTAATGCCATGTCTACATGATTTGTGAAAAAAAGAATTGGTGAAAAAACACTGCTTTAAGGTTGCTTTTTCAGGCCCTCCTAAGCCTTTTGTTCTCTTCAAATCAATCATGTTAGGGGAGGTAAAGGAAAGATTTTGTATGTTACTCTGTTCACCATTTGAAAATTATCTTTTACCTTATAATTTTTTATGTTTTAAGAATGATCCTGTACATGTTCTAACAGTAGAGACATTATAACTCCTGAATTATAGACAAAACTGCAGAGGTTCTGGAAGTCTGGTTGATTTGCTGTTGACCACACCGTGATCAAGGTTGATTTCAGAGCTATGTTCAGAGCAGCACATTCCATAGCCCTCAAGCATCAAAACTAAGCTACAACTTTTCAAGATCTACAATTTTTGGATGAGCTTGTGTTCTGAACAAGACTGCATATTTTTTCTCATTGTGAATAATCCTGTGACCTGACTCCTGTGGCATAATAAGATAAAAAGGGACATTTTATTTGTAGGGAGGAGTATGTAGGGAAGATAGTATACCTCCACACGTACACTTGAATTAAGATCCTGGTCATATTTATTTTACTAAATTGTGAATTTGGGCAAAGCTTTTAGATTCTTTGTTTGGAAAGATGTCCTCATCTGCCTCCAGGGAATAGGTTAAAACGTGGGTTGTATCAAATTGATGTTAAAGAGTTCTGAAAGCTGGACAAATGGACTATATATTTAAATAATTAACAAAGGTGCATGTAATATCTCTATGCAGTGTTACACAAGTTATGCCCACAAAATGGTGACAAAATATAAAAAAGTCATGCATTTAGTAACTAGCTAAAATTACACACACATAAATACATACAACAAGCCTCACGTCAACCTTAGAAATAGAACCTTCATTGAAAGAACAAGCTTGCATAACTTGTCCACATATTGTACTCTGAATTACTCCTTTGAAGATAAGGATACACAGTGTACCAATTCTTGTTATAGTAGTTTGTTATTAAACTCTGTTTCATGTTTTCATAAAATAAAAAAGAAGCACGTTTGAATTTGAGAAGCATTGTTTTAGGAAATGTGAAAATGCATACACATGCAGAGAAAGATGCAGATCTCTTCAATTTTATTGATTGTGACCAAATTCTTCTTCAAAACAGTTATGGTGACATGCAGAAGTCAGGTTTTTATATTTTTGCTGAGCAACTACATTGAAATGTCATTACCTACTATTGCTTTAATTAGCATTTTCCTCAGCCTTCATGAGGTTAATCGTCTTTCCGTGGTCTCGCTGTCCACTGATACCTTCTGTGACATCCCTGGTCACAAACTATGGTAAATTTTCTGTGGATTTCTTTGGCTTGAATTTTATTCCTTGGTCACATCCAGTATACTAAATAGGTTTTTTATCTCCTACCTTCCTTTCTTCCTTTGTAAAACTTTTCCCTTTTCTTTTATCTTCCCTCTCTATTTGTAAGGAGGGATTGTATCATGTGGAGTTTATTGAAACGTTACAGTTCCTTGGATGTCAGATGTCAATGGCCATTGCCAAAACACTTTCTTTTTACTTCTGTCACTTCAAATAAAAAACAAATAGTAACTTAAGTAGTGAAACAAAGAATTTGAAAACACAGACTTTCAACCTAACCTCATATGGTTTCCAGAATTATACTAAAAAGCTCTTTCAGTAATTACTTGCTTCTTGTCATCAAAATATTAATTTTATATTAAAGTTGAATGTTAGTACTTCAATCATTTTGTTCTAATACAAAATTATTTAAAAATATATTAGTATATTATGTGTAATATATATTATCCACACATAAATGTGGTAACATAGAACATGTACTACATTTGTGTGTAATACACATGACAATATGATTTTTGTACAACATCATTGTGTCAGATTCAGGATTCATATCTGATATACTTTTCAGCAGGTAATAGGTTAAAGAACAAATGAAATAATCCTGAGGTTTTGCATCAATTTGTTGCAGTTTTGCTTCCCTAAGTGTACCTTAATTGTGATAGTAATCATCCATGGTATGCATTAAAAATTAATATTCTTTATTTGCTCATAACTGTTGCATTCACCCTCCTCTTTGGAAGTTCTGGGTTTGAATGTCTGAGATGGAACCCAGATATGTTCAGACACAGCATATTTATTTTTGTGGTTGCACAATTGTCTTTTTATAAGCAGGATTAGCAGTGGGGAGCTCCCAGTTTATAAGCAATACCTAGATAGGTCTGTTCCCTCTCACCTGAATACTGACCCAGGATATTTGAAAGCATCCAGTGAGATAAGCGCAATGAGCGATGTATGCTGGGAAGAATACTTTGACTGGTCTTGCTCAGGGAAGATATGTTTTTCCACATGCCAGGTAGTATCCCCTAAGCAAATGTCAAGGCTGTGACCATTAGGCCCATTTAAATGTTGCTCAGGTTAGCGCCCCACCTCAAACTGAAGAGATAGTCAAGACTAAAAGTGCTGCCTCAGTTTCCCAGGCACCACTATCCACGTGGTTGCCATACCAGCTATTTCTGCTCAGCTTCTACACTCGCTGGAAATATGGAAGGATTTCAAGACACAGCAGCTCTGGGCCCTACCTGTCCGCTGGCAGCGGGTCATGGCCGGTTCCTTCCCATCTTTTGCTTTTATTTCAATCTCCTTCTCAGTAGTTCATCCAATTTTAACATCTTGGCTCTATTCTCTGCACATCTGTAAATGTGTGCCCATTCTTCACTTCAAAGTTATGAGTTGTCTGTGTTGGAAAATACAAATAATTTAAGAAGTAGTAAATCTGATCTGATGTGACAGACAAAAGCCATTGGAGAAAATATTGTAACTATACCCAACTTTGCAGGAATGTTTTTATTACCCAATAAAGAATTTTCTCAATTTGGAAAAAAAACACAAGTATGAGGTGTTGTTGTTACTGCTTTTCTTCCTAGAAACTTAAAATGATTTACGAATTGTTCATCACACATTTTTAAAGCTGGTGCCATATGCTACCATTCCGAGGAAAGGATGGAAAGAGAGTTTTTCTTTTGAGAAAACTACACATGCACATACATACACAAAGTCATCATTTATGCAATAAATATTTCTTCAGTAACTAACAAAACACTGCCTGGGCTGCTGAAGGAAAGGACAGAGGAAAGCAAATAAGATTATCAAAACATTGACCCCATTGGTTGCTTTTTTTCTCTTTGTTTTCTGGTTGCTTAGACTTTCTATCTTTATTTTAAAGATAAAAGAATAAAAGCATATTAACAAACAGAAATACACAAAACAACACAAAAACAATAGAAAGAATACAAAATTTCAGATAAGGTGAAAGGAAATTAATAATGGTTGTTATACATTACATATTGTTGTCTTTAGATTTGTTACTCAGCTAAACAAATATAGGCCTGTAAGATTGTTCAAACAATTTAACATTAACTGTTCCTTCCCATAAAGCAATAGAAATTAGTAGTACATTTATCTTAACTATCTTATGTATACATATATATATATTTCTTTCTTTCTTTCTTTTTCTTTCTTTTGTTCTTTTCTCTTTTCCCTCATCCCAGTTGTTCTTTCCTTTTGAGCAGTTTCCTTCCCTTTCACAGTCAAGATTTTATTTACCCTTTCAGGTTCTTAAACTAGTGATACAATATGGTATTTACTCACACAGGTCTGATTTATTTCACTTATGAGTATAGTCTCTGGTTGCACCCATTTACCTATAAAAGCCTCGAGTTTATCTTTCTTCATAGCTGAGTTATAGTCCATTATATAAAAATACCACATCTTTTTTATCCACTCTTCAGTTGATGGGCATTTGGGTTGCTTTCTTGATTTAGCTATTACAAATAGTACTGCTATAAACATTAGTGCACATATATAGCTGTAGTGTGATGTTTTTAGTTATTGAAAAATACCCAAAGGGAAATAGCTGGGTTGAATGGGCCTTCTGCTCCTGGGCTGGGGATATAGCTCAGTAGCACAAGCTCCTGCCTGGTTGTTATGAGAACTACACATTATTAGTACATGTAAAAGAACTTCAAGCAAGCTGAACATATAAAGAATAATTGATAAATACTTGTCATCTTCAATTTTTTCCTTTAATAAGCTTAAAATGCTTACATGTAAAATTATGTTAACAATTTTCTCCAATACTAGAAGCAAGTTTTGCATATTTGTAATTCCTCTTTGAGTTCCCAGCAACAAGTTCAGAAAGTAAGCCATAAAGATGAACGGAAGTCAACTGAAGTCAGTTCAGCATGTATTAAATTACAAATCAACTCTGGGCCAGTAAATTCTAGTCAGCAGCAGTTCTCAATCAAGATTATTGTAACCTCAGACCACGTAGGATATTTGTAAACATTTGGGTATATGCTGGATCATCTTAAGTTGATGTAGAGGGGTTACTGTTGTTGTCCAGTGGTTAGAGGACCAGGTACTGTTAAACATTCCACAGGGCTTACCAGAGCCCTCCAAAATGAAAAATTATTGGAGCCAAATTGATGACACTGCCACGGGTATGGTAGAGGCAGCTAATTTTAAGAAGAGGTACATATTCAGACACAAGAGAGTCTGAAGAGCAGAGAGGAGTGGGCAGAAAGCCAATGTGGTTTTCCATAAAAACTATGGAAAGAAATTTTATAAAACAATGAGGTCACTTTAGTTTTTTTCTTCCCTTTTCTCAATTACTCTGCCTGTATTTCTTCTAACCATTCTGCTGGTGCCTCAAAGTATTTACTAGGAAATCTAGTCATGTGACTTGGATTCCGGCATCCTCTCCCACTTCCGATTCCATTGAACTTAAGCAAAATTCATCCTTCTGGTTTGTACATGTCTTACTGTCCCAGAATTCTTAGACATGATTCTGTTCTTTTACCCCAATACTTTGCTTAAAGTGAATTAGGAAGGTGTTTCCTTGCCTTTTAAATTCTGGTGTCTGTAGACACACGGATAGCAACTTTACACCTGCTAAAATGTCGAAAATTGTCCATTAAGGTCATTTCAATAAATCATCTGTAAATAAATGTGGCTAATGGTGATGATTACCCATATTATAAAGCCTTCATCCTCAGCTGTACATACAAACATGGAAGAGAAGATTACTAGGTGCCCATCATTCCAAGTCATTAGTAGGTAGACAGTTCTATCAACCAATTCTCCATTACATGAGTTTTCCCCATGTAAGTGGTAAAAATTGTGAAGTCTTTATGCTTCCAGCATCTCACTTATAAGGATTTCATCAATGGAAATTAAATGGTTTAGTTCATTTCTTCCATTACCGGGAATAATATTTTTGTGTCACTTTCCCACTAATACCTTCATATTCAAGCACATTTATCTTTAAAATAGTCAACAAAGGCAGTGCTTAGGAGGAAATCCTTTATGAGTTCATAAAACTTAATGAGGATTAGAGTAATTTCATCATTTATACCCTTTAACATTTAGTTTGTTTTGCCTGTTCGGTTTTGTGATAAACAATGACATTTTCTCTACATTTTATTATTTTAAATAGCATGGCAACTTTGAGCATGTCTGATAAAGCCACAGCCAAGGAACTGAAAGAACATGAAAAATATCTAGCAGCTGCTAGATTATAATAACCTAGAGGCAAAAAAGTTGGTCAGGAGTGCAATTCTTTTGTTTACTCTTAATTTCCTTCTGACTTTTAAAAATATAACTTGTGTTCACATAAGTGCCACATCAAAGTAGTCATAATAAATAATTAGAGTGTTATCAAAGACCATTTTGTTCTTCCAGCTGCTAGATTGGCTTTATTTACATAGTATTGTTAAGTGACTCAAAAACAGCTGCTAGTTTATGTGAGCTATTCCATGATTTGATTTGAAATGCTTTCTCTACTATATCCAGTGGCACTGTAATAGCAATGGCTGGCTCATGACAAAGAGTTTTTGGACTTTCGCATATCTCCAAGAGAAAATAACTCTAATCAGTAGACGAGTGTTGCCAAAGAGAATATGCTCTTGTACTTGGGAATGCGTGCTTGAACCTGCGTGCCTCCCAGCTGCGTGTGCAAAGGCACAGCTGCAGAACATGTGCCCAGGCTGGACACAAAGAGGACTTACCCAGGACTGGGAGCTGCAGGAATACATGCTGCAGACAGCCCTCTGGTTAAAACCATTTCTTCACCTCTGGAGGCAGTCATTCTCTTCGCTCTAGGAGTACCAGAAGTAGGGAGCTGTGGACATGCATAGGAGTTGTCCTAGATGAAGCAGGAAAGTCAGAGCAGAGAAAGACCGAGGGGTGAGGGAAAGAGCTACAGCATGGGAATAGAGTAAGCAAGGCAAAGAGACAAAAAAAAAAAAAAAATCTGAAATGAGATTTAAAACATAAAAGAAAATAAAAAGTGAATATTCTGAACTGCCCTTTTGTTTACTAGCTGTTGCAGCAAGGATGATTTTGTTGTTGGGTGCTGGGGATGAGACCTGTGGAGTCTGGCACTTGCCCTATCGCTGATCTGGAGCCCCAGCCAGTACTTTTGAACTGCATTGATTTATTAATCTATGTCTTAAGTTGTTGGAAACTCACTAACTCACCCCCGTTTCCCCAAGACATGGAAATTTTCCCCTCTCAAGAGAAAGAAACATAATTGGAGGAGGGGTTGTAGTAGCGTTAGATCACCGCTGAGACCCATTGTACGTTGGTCTGCCTCGGACGCCTCAGGGTCAGTTGCTTCCTGACCAGGTAGCTCACTTACTTCACGACACTCAGACTCAAATTCACTAGCCTTGGGAAATCCAAGCTATTAATGTGGGTTCTAGTCAGTATTTTCCTTCAACCAACTTGTTCCATAAATATTTTTACATCATTTGGGAAATTATAGATTTTAATGTATCAAGAATTTCTTTGCAAAATTTATTTCTTAAAACTGAAAATATTTTGTCTTGGGAGTTGTAGTTCACAGGCAAAGGAATTATTAATTCTGTTAATGTCATAAAATGGTATTGAGTGCTTTATTTAATGCAGCCTTAAAGGGCTGAGTCTGCAAGAAATGATAAATGAGCAGGATATGTTTGGTTTACATTTATGAATAATTCCAGTTTGTTTGGCTTTTATAGTTCCTTTTCAAGGTATTATATGCTTCTTTAAATTAAATGCTTAACTCAAATGTTCATGTATGAAGAAATGACTAAATTATTAAACCTCCATAAAAGGCACTATGATGTTGCAGTTAAAACAAAAAATGTAAAACCCTGTGTAGACCTAGAGTGAAAGAACATTAGAGAATAATTTGTATAATGTGGCCACAGTATTAAAAAGAAAAGAAAAACTGATGTGTGTTTCTATTTACTTTTTCCTGAATAGTATGAATATGGTATAATAACTCACGCCTGCAAAAAATTAGCAAATAATCCGAACAGACGTTTCTTGGAAAAAAACACACAAATAACCAACAGTTACCCGAAGATGCATTCACCAGTACTAATAATTAAGGGAATTGTCTTGGTTACTTTTCTTTTGTTGCTGAGACAAAATACCCAACACCCAAAATGAAGGAAGGAAAGGTTTATTTAGCTTACAGTTTGTGGAGGTTTCAGTCCTTACTTGGCTCATTCTGAGGCAGAGTGGCACATGGCAGAGAGTAAATGTTCATAGCAGCAGAGCACAACAACAACAACAACAACAAAAAAAAACAGCAAAAGGGAGGAATGGCTGCAAGCAGCCTCCTTTTCTCCCCTACATTGTAAACAGCCTACCCCCACCCAGGGGCATGTACCTCTCACATAACCTTCATGCCCTCTGCTTCCACAGGCCCAGGATGTATACAAAGTAAGCATCCTGGCTTCCTGCTGAATCACTCAGCCAAACCTCTGGACCCTCCAAGTTGACACAAGGTATCAACCATAGCAGGAATGCAAAGTAAAATCACCATCAAATATCACCTTTCACCCGGTGGAGTGACCTTTAGCAAAAACATGAAGACATTAAGTGTTGGTGAGAAAGTGGAGGAAAATCTCTTGTGCAGTGTTGGTGAGAAGGTGAATTAGCACAGGTGTTATGGTAAAGAATATGGAAGTTTCCACCCAAAACAAAACCACTTTATAATTCAGTAATTTGACATTTGCATATACACACACAAAAAACTGAAATACTATATGGGAGGGATATTTACACTATCATGTTCATTGCAGCATTATTCACAATAGAGAAGATGTGAATCGCCCTAAGTACCCATCAGTGAATGAGTGGATAAGCAAAACGTGTTATGGGAGCATAATGGTCAGCCTTTAAAAAGAAAAACTCTTATCACGTGCTACAACATGGTTGAACTGGGAGCATGGTGCTCTGTGAAATAATCCAGGAACAAAAGACAAATACTAGATGATATTTACTTGTGTGTAGGGTGTAAAAGTTGAACCCAAAGAAGCAGAAAGTAAAATTATGGTTAGGAGGGACTGAGAGAGTCAGGGATAACAGGAACCATTGACCAAAACACACAGTTTCAGATAAATGAGAAGAAAAAATCTTTGACGTCTTTTGCACAGCAGAGTGACCGCGGGCAGCAAGTATATATTGTACATGTTATAAGTGACAACAACAAAAAGTATATTTCAAACCTTCTGGCATAAAAGATGGCGGTTAAGCAAAGTGGTGGGTAGGTAAATGGGCTTGATTGTATCGTCCCACGTGGGATACACATGATATCGTACCCCATCGTGATAAAGAGCTGTTTCAGTCAAGTTAACTTTAGTGTGTTCAAGAGAACTGAAGAAGGGTGAAGAAAAGAAATGTATGTTTTTCAATGCATCTTTGTAGTTTGTGCCGTGTATTATGGTATCGCTTTGGTATTTAAAAAAAAATACTAAGTAAGTAAACAAAGTATATCAATATATTTGTCCTTCCTCTATAGTGCAATTTACCTAACAAAGTATAACATCTATTTGGTTTACAATAGTTACTTTTTCCTAACACAACATGTCACACTAATTTAGCTAATACTTGGTTGTGTTACTGTTTCTTACTTACAACAAGTGAAACTATTAAGTCCTACCAGGTAGAAGGAACGTGCAAAGTGCTTAAAATATTATCTTATTTACTGATAATAATCAATCTAAAAGGAAGCTATCATTGAAAAAACAATAACTCATCATATCTGTTAAGTACCATAACTGATATTAAATCTGACATCTGTCATTTCACTAATTATCACGGCCTCAGTGATCTGGTCCATAGGTGTGTATACAGGATATGGGTCAGCGTAGACACAGACACTCAAATAGAAACTATGGAGATAAGCGAACGAAAACATTGATACAGTATTAAATTAATTTGTTGGCCTGATAATTCTGCTCCTGGCCAACAAATGACTTGATGAATAAAACATGTTGCAGATGAGAAAGAGCATGAAAATGCAAATAATGTATGCCTTAGGCATAAGTGAGTCAGTTATAAATGTATATTAATGCTGTGCACTGTTTAACAGTCCAAAACAACTTAAAAATTAGTTGGATGAGATCTGTCTGGGTTCTAACACTATTTTATATTCTGTAGCCTTTGAACCACTGAGGACTTTCCTGCCATTGTAAGTCCATTTTATTGCTTGAATTTTTTCTGCTGCTAATGGATTTAAACTGATGCATTGTCTACCCATTTTTCATTTTTAATACGTTTCCAGGTACCAGCAGAAATGTTCATGTTTTTCCAAGAATTTTGCTTGGTTTAGTTATTTGTTAGATTTATTTTTTCCACTCAGACTTACACTTATTAAGATATTTATGATTTGATACTTGAAGTTCACTTCATTTTTATTTAATTAAGGATTAGGCAAAGTTCACTTTCTCAGTTTGAAAAATTATCTGCAATATATGTTGTGCCAGGTGTGGTGACACACAACTGTAATCTCAGCACTCAGGAGGCTGAGGCAGGAAGATTGTCTTGAGTTCAAGGCCAGCCTGGGCTACAAAGCTGAGTTCAAGACCGACCTGAACTGCATAGCAAAACCCTGTCTCAAAAAGACAAAAAAGAAGTTGTTTGTTAAAATACAGGAGTTAGATACCTCAGTATCCAAATAAAGATGTCAATTTCAACAAAAATATTTTATTCCTTCTTAAATCCAAAAAATCTAAGACTTGTGTAATTACATGGTATGCTTTACATACTACCACAAATATCTAATCATATAAACACTTTTAACTTTTATATAATACTTTGACCTTGCAGGCTCTGACATAAAATATTTTAATATGTATTAGAATGGAGATAATATTGTATCACTCTTTTGAAAATTTATTGATATCTGTGGCATGATAGTGACCTGAGCACATTAATGCACACTATTTGGCAAATAAAACATTTTCCCATGGAATTATACACTATTTAGTATATAATTCATAAAAGAAGACATAAGTGGCGAACAGGAATGAAGAATGGTTCATTATTAATCATCAGGGAAATGCAGATCAAAACTACCTTGAGATGTCACCTCACTCCTATTAAACTGGCCATTGTTAAATGAATAACAACAGAAAAGCAGAAAGAAAAGTGTTATGAGAATGTGGACAGTGGAGAAGCCATGTACACTGCTGGTGGACATGTAAAATGCTTCCATACAGTGGGAAACGTATGCTCATTCCTCAAAAAGAAAAAACTGGTCCAGGATCCTATTGTTTCTAGATGTGCATGAGAATTGAAATCAGAATCTTGAAGAAATATTTGCACTCCCATATTTACTTTTGCATGATTCACAGAAGGCAAAATATAAAAACTTTCAAAAGTTCATCAGCAGATTTATAGATAAAGAAGTTATGTCATGGGAGTGTGTGGGGGCCAAGGAAACATTCTTCAGCCGCTAAAGTAAGAAAATTCTTTCATATGTTGTAGACATGGTTGTGCATTAAGGACACTGTGTGAGCTGAGGTAGGATAGGCAGAAGGACAGATAGCTCATGGTACAGAAGGATTGGAGGAAGGAACAGAGTTGCTGTCCAGTGACTATAGAGTATTGGTTATTGTGAACAAGCTTAACAATAGTGTACTATGTGGTTAAAATTTTGTTAAAAGAGTACATCGCATGTATCCACTTTTTTGCCACAATTTTAAAACAATGTAATTCATAACAAAACAGTTTATGGTCTTGCAACAGTAGTTGTTCCTTTGCAAATATTAAATAAAGTTTGCAACCACACCTCCTGGGGTGTCTATGGAAATTTGCCTATTGAAGCTAACTAGTGGTAAATAAAGTGGACTTCTCTTACTCTTTAATCATAATGACAAGCAGCAGGACATACTGACTAGCACACTTGATTTAGAATCTTATATTCCTTTCTTAGTTCGCACTCTCTGTTATCTTTTGTGAGTTTTGGTACATTATAGTTCTCCTGAAGGTTAATTGTCTCATCTTGAAAGTGAGAACAAGGATAGGCTGTCATATGTTTGCTGTGTTTGATAATATAGTTCATACAAAATTCAGTGCTGTGCAGTCAGTAATGTCTTAAAGACTCACTACTGTGCCAGTCACAGTAGTAATAAAAACAGTATCCCTAGAAATAGCAGTCATAACAGTGGTAAAAAGAGTAGCGGTAATAGCAAGGGCTCTAAAGGCAGTAAAAGCAGGAGTAACCATTAAAATAAAGAATAACACAGGTAGGAGCAATAGCTGAAACGGAATCATCATAAGAGCAGTTGTGGTGGTATTAACACCAATAATAGCAAAAATAGTAATAGCAGCATTCGGAGTCCCTACTTGTCTTGATTTATTTACTTTCAAAAGAATTGGTCACTTCTCAATGAAAATAGCTACACGCTTATTAATTACACTGATTTTTTTATTTTGCTCTTTTTCCCAATAAGTTAGGAATATTTACTTGCTTGGCTTTTGGATAAATGCCAAAGTCCCAGAACAGTGAAGATACTGAA
The DNA here is from genome assembly GCA_004027595.1 of Dinomys branickii. NCBI lineage: Eukaryota > Metazoa > Chordata > Mammalia > Rodentia > Dinomyidae > Dinomys > Dinomys branickii. The sequence goes on along the minus strand of PVLD010002758.1, from coordinate 132,387 downwards.
TAAATGTTTGTTAAATAAACATATACACTTTATATTAGAAGTTCTATTATTTTTGAGAGTTTCTATTCTCAGACTATGTCTTGAGCATCCACAACAGGGTAATGTTCTCTGGTCACTGTGAAAACATATCATATGGAAAACCCAGTGTCAAATTTCCAGAGAAATTTTGCCATTTTTGGAACATAATTCTCATTGGTAGACACAAGAGCACATAAAATTCTGTGAAGCATTTTGTAATTAATTATTTTCATGTAGAATCATTGAGTACTTCCTCTTCCACATGCTGGAGAAAAAATTACCATCAGCAATTATTACCCTCAGCGAGCTCACAGTAAGACAAGAGTAATTAATACAGAAGCACAAATTTACAGTGAAATGTTTTGAGTTGTTCAACTCTGTTTACTTACTTGTTTTAGTTTCTGCCATTTTCCAAGCACTGTTTTAGTTGTTAAGGACACAGGAGCTAGGATAGAGGACGAAAGAGCTTCTCCACTGGAAGTTTCCTAATGGAGAGTACAGATCTAAAACAAACGTATAAGTAAAAATGCACTGCGCACAACAGCGGTAAGTGCTATGGAGAAAATAATAAAACGGACTGAAAGGGATGAGAATTGTAAGCAATGGAAAGTTGCTATTTTGCCTGAGGTAGTCAGAGTAGAATTCATTGATAAGTCGACACTTAAGTGAAGATCCAAAGGATTCTAGGAGAGAACCGTACATATATCTGGAGAAAGGGAATTCATAGTAAAGACAATAGCATGCTAATTCCCCAGGAGGAACTGCGCAGGTTGAAAGATCAGCGAGGAAGTGGCTGAAGCATAGCGAGTGAGGGGTGGGGTACGGGTAAGTTGGAGCGTGTGGTAACTTGGGTCTTGAATGCCTTCCATAAGCCCATCTATTAGAGATTTGTTCCCCACAGTAGTACTTTAAGAAGGTGATGGAGCCTTTTGGGGTGGGACCTGGTGGGACATCAAATCACTGAGCGGACTCCTTGGAAGGGAATTGCCGGATCGGGCATCTCCCTCCGTCTCTGTGCTTCCTGATGGATGAGGTGAGCAGTTTTGATCTGCCCCACACTCCCACCATGATGCACCCAAAGCCTTAGGGCTCATCAGTCAAGGACTGGAACTTCCAAAAGTGTGAACTAAAAATCCCTTTATTCTCAGTGACTTAATTTTCTTGGGCATTTGTTGTACTGATGCAAAGGTGACCCACACTTAGGAACCAATGAAAATAAAGTTTCTTTCAGAGTAAAATGCGAAAATGTTGGAATATTCTAATCAAGTGTCTGACTTGATCAAATTTGAGTTTTTAAAGGATAGCTCTGGCCACATGAGCACTTACCCTAAAGGACTATGGCAGAAAGAATGGAACTGTTTGGGACAAAAAGGAAGCAGTATTAGCAGAGAACAATGATGACATGAACCAAGTTTCTAGCCATGAAAATAGTGAAAGGCAAGTTTCTATTCTGGATCACTTGAATCATAGAGACAATGATAACATGCCTTGCTGATGAGGTAGATATGGGTCTAAGCAGAAATGTGACTACAAGGATGGCTCTGTCCACCTGAGCATCTGAAAGAGTGGCTGTGCCACGGAAATGACTGAAGCATGGAGAGAAACAAGCATCGGGGAGAATCCTTGAAGTTTAATCACAGTATCTTTAATATGAAGGAACTTTGGTAAGTCAAAACAAACGTGCTAGGGAAGATAAAACCTTAGAGGAAAGAATCCAGGAGTCAAGGAAAAGTGGATCAAAGATGACTTTCTGGATATCATCTGAAGCTTGTGTCAATAAGAATTAGAAATTATCCACAAATTTGGGGCAAGTATTATAAGGAAGAGAGTTCATTTGAAAATCAATAAGAGGAGTGGTAAAGGTATTTAGATGAGATGAGAAAAAGCAGCCACATATTTCTAGAGTTTATCCAAATCATGGAAAAGTTCAAGGCACACAACAGAAATTTAAAAATCATCTGCATCCACTTATACATAGGCATTTATAAAACCATAATAATAAGACAAGCATGAAATACATGAAAAATAAAAATGATGTTCTGTAGCTCCAACACTAACAAACAACACTTGAAACATAGAAAAGGAACACATGAAAGACAAAGGAAAAGAATCCACAGGAGGAAGAAAGAGATCTATCAAAAGAATGCAAGGTCTTGTGAATCAGTAGAGTGAGGCAATCAATGAGATCAAAGCACTACAACACAAATTCATTGGATTTCCTGATTAGGAAGCCATCAATGACTATTTATGCTATAAAGTGGTTTTAAAAAGAAAGCAGGAATAGCAGTTCAAGAAGCAAATGAGAAAGGGTAGAAATGTATACCGCATTATGGATAAGAGAGAAAATAAATTTTAAGACAGATACAGCAGATTTCAGACTAGTGGGTTAACAACACTCAAATGTTTGAGATGAAAGACATTACTGAGGAGAAATAACATGTAAAGTGGAATATAAGACTGATTCAAGACTAACAAAGAGGATCACTTAATGTAAAATATGGACTATGTATAAGGGAAGATCATCAAGTTATGGAAAACAACTGACTTTGAAAAGTATCTTGAACAGAACTTGTTCTATGATTTTGGAGAGTAGAATGTACCTACAGATATGAATGCAAATTACTCTATGTGGAGGAAAACATAAAATTCAAAAGGATCCAATGGTGTCCTGATGAAATAGGGTACAGAACCTCTATCTGAAGCAAGTGACCTGCACATTCGGCAGGGAGATTGGTAAGGAAAGCTAATATGGACATCAGATAAAGGGACTGAAGTGCCACATGAATTTGATTAGTAGCATTATATAGCACTGCAATTGAAGAAATGTAGGAAAGATCTAACTAATATTATAAAGTAATTAAAATCAATGTGGAGAGAAAAAGGTAAGAATTATAGCAAATCATCTTTAAGCTAACATTTTACATCCCATTGCCCACAGCCAAGACATGGCCATATTTGCAACTGACATATTTTAATGTGTTCACTAGAGCTTACCTACATTTTCTCAAAATTTGCTCAGCTAAAATCATCTCCTTGAATCCCAAATATAAGATGGCTTCGTTTCATCATCTTCCAAAACCCTATCAGCACGAACAACTTCACTGAGTATAAGGTATAGATGACAGTAATGATAAGGAGGAGAACAATTTGAGAAAGATGTGGGGATATCATAAAATATGTCCTCTGAAGTCTGTCATAGCTTCTTTAGTGAGTATCTTATTAGAATAATGATTGCCTTTTTTTCCTGGAAATCACTTATGTGAGTTAAGTCTTGCCTCGAATATTGTTTTGTGTTTTCTCCAAACAACTATCTATAATTATCTAGTAGTAAATTAGAAAAACTAAAGGAAGTCATTTTACTTAGCCTTCTAGCATGATGAATCATTTCTTCCTTGCTTTTTCTGTGAAAGTTTTTTCCAGGTGCCAAGTGGATTCCATTAGCCAAACACTAATGATTATGGCATTTTAAGATATTATAGGAAAGTTCCTGAGGTACTTTTTAATCTTTCTCTCATTCCCTTTGGTGAAGAGTCTTAATGTTGTCTGTCTGGGGTTTAGCTTTTGGATAATGGTACTCAGCTTTTCCTCATTTTGATTTCCAGATTTTGCCCCGACTTTTAATCTGCGTGATTCAGAATTTGGCAATCATTTAGTGAATAATATGGCAGGAAAATATTTATTTACACCAATAAAATCCTAACAAAATTTAAGACATAAATTATCTCATCTCAATTAAGAACTCTTGGGTAACAAATATTTTAGCAAAATAAACTAGCATCCATCAGTCAATAATAAAAGAAGACATTATCCTTGCCTTAATAACACTTCCTTATTATCTATAAGTTGGTTAGTTACATATAATTATTATCTTTAGGTCTCTTTAAAACATCAGCATGTCACTAAAAGTAATTAGATGTGAACATAAAATTTCAACAAGCAAAAACCTAAACATCAAATATATAAACAAAACACTGAGTTTAAAACAAAAATGTTGATCCTAAAATAGCTTGCTTGTTTTCCAGTTTCCAAATACATTATTAGCAACCCTGATACATGTCATATCTATAGGTTTATCATAATATCATTAGTTACATTATTGATCATGTCACTCAATCTGATATGAGCTATGAACTTCTACTTCTAGCAATGCCAGTAGTGAAACTATCCAGCTGGTGTGTTTTATTAAAGATGTTTGACAATTTGTCATGGGAAATTTAAAATTCTGTACTATAATAATGCTATTACTCTAGGTTGCATGTACCAAAGGACTAGGTTTATTTTCAAAAATATATTTTAGAAAATTATTACAAAGATTTTGAAAACTCCTTGGCAAGATAATATCATCAAGTTTTAATGAATATTGTACTGTCTGTACTTGGAAGAATCTAGGGCACATCCTGGCCTTTATTGTGTTAATAACTTAAACTGTCTTAAACCACAGTGTTTACACACAGCACTTTAATATGCATTACTTTGTTGTAAATCCATGAAAAGTGCAAAAGAAGATTGCATTGCTGGTCCCTTTTCTTCAGATAAAAATGGCCTTGAATAAAGGAAAGCAAATTGCCCAATATGACACAATAAATGAGTATATGGAACCTAAGTCTCCTAGAAAGATCATGCATTAAGTAACAAAAGATACGAAATGAGAACACAGGTTCCGTGACTCCCAGCATTCTGTGTGATTCAAGACAATAGACTGCAGTCCAACATTTACTAGATGGTTTGGCTTGAATATGGGCAGAGGCCCCCAAAGCCCCATGTGTAAAGGCTTCATCCTCAGGAAGGTGGTATTGCAGGTACTGAGGGTCTTTACAAAAGTAATACCAAGCGATCCTTAGGTCACTGTGGTCATGTCCTTAAAGGGGATCATGAGATCTGGCTCCTGGCTTGAGGTCTGACCAACTTTCCTTATATAAGATGCCATCATGATTTCTCACTATACACAACCTTATTAGAACTGAAGGGGGTGACATGCCTTTGAACTTCCAAAACTGTCCGTTCAATCCACATTTTCTCTTCATAAATTAGTTTTCTTAGTTATTTTTATATGAATGCAACACCGATTACTAAAATGAAACCATCGCTGCAGTTTGCATGGAGGGCTACAGTCTAAGGATAAAATAGGAAAACAGATCCTTATTTTAGTACATTGCACCCAAAAGAGAGGAAGATATTAATTAAAGACTTGCATTAACAAATTCCAATTGACCTGCTCTATGTGTGAAGGAGGAAAAGGACAGGGTTTCTTTAGGAAGTGTAAACAAGCCTCTAGACTCAGACCAAGGTAGCGAAGAACTAGTCCTGACATTTGCACAACAAATCATGTAAATGAAAGCGCGACGGTTGTTCAGCAGAAAAACTTTACTTTAGAGGGAAAGTGGCATGTGTAAGTCTCAGAAGGAAGAAAAAACTATAGATGAGCTACTGAAAGTGTAGGGCAGTGACCCTGTCAACTTTCAATGATACACACACTCCTCTGTGGCATGCGTGCCATAGGTTCTCTGGAAAAGGGCAACTGGTGAATGCAGAACTATACGAAGAAAAGGCTAAGATATATCCAAAGAAGTACAATCCACTCATGCACAGCCTCATGGGCAGTGTCAAAGATTTAGATTTTGAAGAGTGATTTCACCAAGATGGTAAAGCAGAAGACAATAGTCCTAACACTTGTACAGAGAAAAGAACAAAACAGAAAATAACCATTCAGACCTTCTTCCTGGTGCGATCAACGTACTGGAGATGCCAGATCTTAGGCAAACAAAGGTGAAGGCTTTTATTATGTATCACTTAGCAGGTACCACGAGGGGTTCCAAGGATCCGCTCTGCAGAGGATACATTATCCATTTAGTTTCCTTAAGGCCTATGACATGTTTAAATATTCTAAACATGTTAAAAATTCATTTACAATGATGCAAAATCTTATAGTTTCACACTGAAGTTAAAGCTTCAAATTATGTTTGAATCTATGTGTATTTGGTCTAGTTGATACGAGCCAAACAGTGACTCACGTCTGCACATTTGGTTGATAGTACTGTTTCCATAATAAATATCCAAGGTGGTCCTGCGTATTTGATCTGTGATAAATCCTCTATAGAGATGTATTAATACAACCCAGAAAAATCTAGGATAGCAAGTAATGCAATATTTCAATTTAGCATTCAAATTATAAAGCTATTTTGGTGGCTGCTTCTTCTTCTTCTCCTCCTCCTCCTCCTCCTCTTCCTCCTCCATCAGAACTTTTAAGTGGAGGATTTTGTTGTTGTTGTTTTAAGAAACTTTCAGCATAACCACACATTTGTTCTCCCAGAAGTGGCAGCGACCTGTTTTGCTGCAGTCTAAAATAAATGTTCTGATTCCAGGAGTCTCTGTATTGAACAAAGAGGTAACGTGTGACAGATGATCATGATGACAGAGAGCTGAGTTAACCTTTGGGAATGAAATCTTCGTTATTATTTCATTATTTCCAGTGCAAATTCTAAATTTTCAGTAGGAAATTCTTATATCCCTCTAATCATGAAGTGGAATTTTTAAAAGGTTTCTTTAAAGTTATTTTTAATATCTACTCATAGCCCATTTTAGTTCATAAATTACAAGGTACTAGAATGCTTCAATGCAATTTAAATACATTGTTTCAGTGAATCTTCAGAACGTACTGTTACCCTCTCATTTTCAAAATTAAACATTCAAAGCTCAAGGGGAGCTAAATATCTATTGCACAGGTACCCAGTGCCCAGCTGTCGCCAGTGCCTTTACCTGCATCAGTACACTGTGAGAGAAATGGAAATTTCCCACGTGTCTGCTGTACGATTGATGTTTTTTTCCACAGTGAAACAGTTAATTGTTGATCGGTTTTAAAATTAAGGTGCATTTCACAAAGATTTCAAAGTAATGTACCAGATACCAAGTTGAGAGGTAAGTTACAATTTTTTCTTCATTGTGCATGTTCATGGCCAGGTGTCACCTAGCAATTCAGTAGAATGATTTGCACTGTGGAATCACATTACATTGTAATTTAATGTAAAATTGTAATTTAACTACCAATTAAAATGGCTTCTAAAAGATTAGATTAAGATGCAGATCTATAATGAGAAGTTATGGGGTTCACTGAAATTGCCTGCTCTACTCCACAGAAAGCGATTAAGGCAATAGAAATTTCCAGAGCTCTGAATCAATTATAGAAGTTCACATGTAAGAAATGATTGACTCATACATTGTGAAAAGCTACTTGTATGCATTGAATATCTATCTGCCGAAAACCAGCTTCAGAGAAAAGATTGTCTCCCAACAGGTCTAACCCAATTGAAAAAAAATAAAAGTATAAATTTATAGAATAAGACAAAAGGATGAGGCTTAGATTTTCATTAACATGACTTGAAAGTAAATCTACTTCTGTGAGTCAAGCAGAGAAAAATATAGCATCTAATAAAAAATCAAATGTATAACAGAGAACTTTCAGTACAGAAAATTGAATAGACAGAACAGGTAAACAACTCAAAAGCCAAGAGAGCCTTTGCAAAGTTCACTTCGAGTGATCTCCTAAACTTTTGCCTCTGGTTTTTGATGAGATAATTTGACTTAGAGAAAAAGCAGTAAATGAAAGCTTGATTTTTGAGCAATTTATATGCAGGGAAAATTTTTTCCTATAGAATTGACTTCAAGAACTCAATAACCTTCATAAAGTTTCCTAATTCAATAACCTTCACTGAATCAGAAATGCCCAGAGCTTCGTGTTTCTTTCTTTAGTTTAAGTCTGAGTTCTAGGAAAATACAAATAGCAAAGCTAAGAAAGACATCTTGTTTCCTAAGTTTCTCATTTCTTTTACAGAATAAATATGTGAAGAAGTAGTTTTTGTGGTTTTCTGTGATATACAAAGGGTCACAAAGTGAAGTGATTTTAGGTACCACCTAAGTACACAAATGGATGGTGTGTTGTGGACAAGACGGAGTATGCCAGAGAGGCCATGAAGATCTCAGTGCTACTTAACACTATGCAGCTGTTGCTCAGTCCATGAACGGAGACACATAATGACAAATTTTCTGTCTGATTGCCCACTTACTTTCTCCCTAATACCACAAAGAATTCAGAAGATCATTTTTTAAAAGTAATTATTCTGATATTTAAAGTTTGGGTCAACTGAAAAATAATTTAGAAAACATCTGTACCAAAGAAACATGCCTGCCAGTAGAACATAGGTCCCCTTCTGCTATTCATTGAGAAATGCAATATAATTTGGGAGTTAATTTTACAATTGGGGAGGGAGAAAGGGAACATTTTTAAATGGCAGAGTTGGAGAATAGGGTATTAATGTAAAATCCTGCTTAAATCATACTTTATAGTACGGTTTGGCCTTTGTACTAAGTCATTTTGATCTTGCAGGAAAATCAAGTCAGTACTGTCCAAAGACAGAAGAGGGAGGGGTCACAAGAAGAGTCTCACTGATACAGAAACGTGGCCTCTGTCTTTGGGGAGAAATCCTGTATCATCAATAGTCATGCAGAAGTGATGAAGGAAAACTGCTGATCAGGTATAGAAAACATAACAGAGTAAACAGTTTTGATTAGTTTTTATATTAAATTTCTGTAATTTTCTACCAACTCAAATATTAGAGAAGATTTCTGGAAAATAAATAAATTCATGTGAGTAAGAACTGCAAACTAAAAACACATCAACCAGCTACCCTGCTTGGGACGACTCCATCCCAATCCAGTTCATGTTTATGAAAAGGTGTCATTGCAGTCCTTAGTTTAGCAATTAACTTAAGCAAGGCAGGCACACTCCTTTTGAGGAGAGTACATCCTGACGCTCATTTCATCCTATCTCTTTTCTACAATCCCGCAGAGAAAGCCATGCTTGATTTTCATCTATTGTGAGCAATTTACCCTCTTCCTGAAGAGTTTCCTGCCTCCTCTGTGTTAGAGTTCCCCTGGCACATCTTTGGAAACAGGCAGTAAATACCACGTGGCTCTGTGTCCTCTGACTACCTCTCACTGCATTCAGCGTAACGTGCAGTTTAATACTATGTATAAAATAAAAAGGAGCATCCTGATGGTTTCCAGATGTCGGGAACATGTAAAAACAGAGTTCATTCAGAAATAAGCATTACAGACACCAGAAGAGTAGCCAATGCCAAGAAAACTATAATACACATCCTCTGTTCCATTTTATTTTTAAAAATGAAAACTTCAGATTGTAAAACAAATGGCTGCTAATTTTAAACATATTCAAATAGAAATTGCTCCAAAGAAGACATTTAAATGGCCAACACATATCTGCAATGATGCCTGGCATTATTAGTTATCAAGGAACTGCAGAGCAAATCTATAATATCACCTCATACCTATCAGGATGGTTATTGTTTTTATAAATGTTGGCAAAGATGTGGACAAATTGCAACACCTAAAAAATGGGAAATGAAAGAAATAAACTTTGATGTCCAATTGAATTTTGAAGTTCCAGTTTAAGTCATTATGATTATAGACTTAATTTTAATGGACTTCTCTGTTTTGAAGTTTGTTCCTGTACTCTCCATTGAACAGTTCCTTTACAGTGAGTGGCCCCAGATATACTAAGCATAAGGTGGTCAGATTTGTTTAACTGTTTAATGGTTTATTTTCTTCATCTTAATTTGCAGAGCATATTTTCATTAACTCAATTTTTTCAAATATTCATTATCAAATTACAGTCCATATAACATTGAACAGATGAATGAATAATTTGATTATTTTTCCTTTTATACCAGGAATCAAACTCAGGACCTCGTGCTTGCTGGGCAGATGCTATTCCACTGAGCTATCTCCCCAGCTTACTAATTTGATTTGAGAAAAGAAAAGAATTCAGACTGACAACATCTCCTTATTGACAAATACTTAATGAAATAATAATGATGGGTCTGGAACTATTATAGTGAGAAATAGAACATCATAATAATTATAAAATTAATTTATATGAATATAACATACAAATGTATGAAAATTATATTTATATTAATTACACTGATTAATTTCCTGTTGGAATTAGAGATAAGGAGGAAGTATACTGCTCCCTTTTAAAAATTAAATATTGTTAGAGCTTATTATTCTCTTGTTGAAAAAAAATCCTTCAAAAAGTTCAGGCTTTTATATTATTCATTATTATCAGGGTTTGTGCTTTGCACCTGAATGTGTTCTGTTAATCTTTTTATCTGTAACAAACATAACTAACCATTGTATGTGAAAACAGTATAAACATTTTTCTTTAAAAATAGAGATGTTGGACTGGGGATATAGCTCAGTGGCACAAGTTCCTGGCAAGCATAGTGTCCTGAGTTCAATTCCCAGTACAAAACAAAACAAAAAAAAGAAATAAAAAATAGAGAATGTAATGCCTATTGAACTATTTTTAATATCTGAAAATGTAAGTGGCTACAAACAAGAGATCAACACTTATGAATGTATTTAGAGACAAAAAGCTTGTTCAAAAACATTTAACTGCAAAACTCTACACATTTAAACTATAGGGAAAAACCATACATTTAAACCATGGGAAACTACATTACAAAATTTCTATCCTCCCTTTATAAGGTAAATTTCTCAAATTAAAAAAATGTACTTAATGGTGCACACTCAGATGATATTTTTATACTACCTTAATTAATTGTAGCAATTGAAGTATCATAAACAAGTAAAACATGCATCAAGACAGAAGCATCTGCTCAATGTGAGACTGTGGGTGGTGTGAAAAGGGAACCTGCACCTTCATTTGATAATTTTGGTGGATTTCTATACTGTTCCTACAGTCTGCATCTCTGTCCATCGGTTCATTCTTTAATAAAAGTTAACATGAACTTGGAAAGAATACTTAACTCCAATCCCTAATGACGGAAAAATTATCTTAAAAGTATTTAAAGCATGAAATACTATGCAAATTGTAGGAATACACATATATTAAAGCTATTTGTTGATCTCAGTGCCCTTTTATTTTCCTTTCCAAAATGTCCTTTTGACCTGTCAGATTTGCCACTTTTATGAAATAATTCTTAATTATCATTAGTTTTCCCAGCACTATTTGTTAAAGAGGCTATCTTTCCTTCAGTGAAAGAATTTGGTCCCTTTGTCTAAGATAACATAGCTGAGTATGGCTGGAGTTGTTTCTGTATTTTCTATTCCATTCCACTGATCCACAAGTCTGCTTTGTTTGGGCAATATCATACTGTTTTTATCACTGTAGCTTTGTAGTGTAACTTGAAGCCTGGGGTGGTGATGCCCCCTTGCCTTACCCTTGTCCAGAGCTGCTTTTGCTATTTTAGATCGCCCCTGCTTCCATATTAATTTTAAGAGTGCTTTCTCCAGTTCTGCGAGGAATGTTATTGGTATTTTTATTGGGATTGGGATTGCACTAAAGCTAAATAATGGTTTTAAACATACGCCAGTTTTGACTCTATTGGGTCTGCTATTCAGGAGCAAGGAAAGATTTCCATTTTCACATTCCTCTTCAATCTTTTCCAAATTACTCTAGTTCCCATTGTCACTTCCTTGATTAGGTTAATTCCTAATTATTTCATTGCTCTTGATGCTATTGTGAATGATATCGTTTCCACAATTTTCCTCTCAGTGAGTTTGTTATTGGTGTTCAGAAACACTATTGATTTTTGAGTGTGGACTTTATATCCTTCTACACTGCCAAATTTGGAAATTAGTTCTAGGAGTTGTTTGGTGACATTTTGGGGGTCTTTGATGTAAAGGATCATATCATCTCTAAATAATTATAATTTCACTTCTTCTTCCCCTATACACATCCTTTTTATTTTTTCCTCTTGTCTTGTTGCTGTAGCTAATGTGTCAAGAACTATATTGAACAGAAATGGAGACAGTGGACATCTTTGTCCTGTTTCTCATTTGAGAGGGAAAACTTTCACTTTTTGTCTATCTAGTACGATGTTGGCTCCTGTATGGTCATAGATGATTTTTATTGGGTTGAAATAAAGACTTTCTATTTTTATTTTCTTCAGGTTTTTTTTTTTTTTATCACAAATGGGTGTTGGATTTTGTCAAAAGCCTTTTCACATCTATCGAAATTATCACACAATTGCTGTCCTTACTTCTGTTTATGTGGTGTATTACATTTATTGATTTGCATATGTTGAACTATCCCTGAATCCTTGGAATGAAATCTACTTGTTCATGAGGTACGATCTTTTGGACAATTTGTTGCATTCTGTTTTCCAGTATCTTACTGAAGATTTTTGCATCTGTGTTCATCGAAGACATTGGTCTATAGTTCTCTCTTCTTTGGTTGGGTCCTTTCTGGTTTTGGATTCAGAGCAGTGCTTGCTTTCAGAAATGAATTTGGGAGTACTGCTTCCCTTTCAATTTCGTTAAATATTTTAAGAAGTACTAGCATTAGATCTTAAGATGAAAAATATCATTCCCTAAACTCAGAAAATATAAGAGAAAACCTTTGCAATCAAGGTGTAGGGAAAAGCTCTTAAATATACCATCAAAATGTAGTACATAACAAATTTTAAAAATTGGTAACTCAGACTTCATCAAGTCTTTTGATGTATGTTTTCTTCAAGAATGGAAAGACGAGCTACACATTGGAAAAAGATCTAAAATACATGAAAATTCCAAAAGCTAGGCAGTAAAAATGTATGAGAATTGAACAGTAAAAATAAACAAAAAACAAAATGATTTAACCTAAAAAAGGATGAACAGATGGTAAAGAATCTCATAAAATGTGGTTCAGCTACATAAAGCCATTAGGTAAATATAAATTAAAATTGCAATGACTAGTCACTACTGACGTACTATAGTATACACTAAACAAAAAAAAACAAAAAAAAAAAGGAAAAAGAAAGTAGCAAAAACACCAAATGCTGACCAGAACTCAGAAAAAGTGGATCATTTATACATTGCGGGTGGGAACATAAAATGATAAATCCACCCTGGAAACAGCTTTTCAGTTCCTTAATAAACAAAACATGTAGCTGTCATATGACCCTGCAATTGCACTCCTGGGCACTTCTCCCAGAGAAATAAAAATTTATCTTCACACAAAACCCACACACAAACGTTTACAGTCATTTTATTGGTAAAATCTCAACCTGAAAACTACTCAAATGTCCTGCACTGGTGGGGGACCTGAAACAGCTCTGACATCCTGCTGTCAATGAGTGTTACTCACTAAGAGAAGAGATGATATTATGAGGCATGACGACCTGGATGAATCTGCAGAGAATTATGCAGAGAGAAAAACATCATTCCCTAAAGGTAGACAGTGTATGCTTCCATTTGGATATTTTTTTTAAATTTTAAAAATAGACAACAAATTTGCTAGTTAGCAGAAGCTAAGGAGGGGGAAGAGGTGGGAGTTACCCTGGTGAGGGTTACTCTAAAATATGAACTTAAGTGAAACCTATGTTGGTGGAATGTAGCGTCTTTACTTTTTTCTACTGGGACTTGCACTCAGGACCTTTAAACGTAATGTCTTTAGACAGTAGCATTGTTGATATCTGGATTTGATACTGGAGTAGTTTTGCAAGATATTGGCACTATGTCAAATAAAGGACATATGATATATTTCTGCCTCATCACTTTCCATTGCATATCAATCTCCAATTATGCAAAAAAAAGAAAAAAGGTTAACCTAAATTCCATAATGCTTCTAGAATTGCCTTATCTGAGACACATCCTCACTTATACTACATTTACTTGAGAAAGATACTGTAAATAATCTCAAAAATAAGTTTAATAGACTTTGAAACCCGGAAAAGCAATAGTTGGTTGCTACTCTTCATCCAATTGGTTCAACTTGAAATTGTGGTTATTTCATTAGAAGTCATAATAGTTCATCATTTTTGCAAAACAGTTTCTTCATTTGAGAATTAAGGAATTGTCAAATTAAAATTGGGTAAATTTCTGTCAATTTTAATTTAAACAAAATCACTTATTTGACATGGTTTATTATTCTTTATGTTTCATCTCAGTGATTCTGCTGCTGAAGGGAACACAGCTTTAATGTAATCTGTATGCTTTTTGCTCTTGTATGGAGTCATGCAGGGGTTCAACAAAGACTTCTGATGCACTGAACCTACAGGATAACTCCAACTGGTCTACCTCTCTGTTCTTCAAATAAGATTGCTATTTATTACTACTGTTCTCACCAGGCTCAAAAAAATCAGTGCTTTGAAATACAGTTGATTTTTGTATTGAATCTCTAGAAGACAAGAAATAGCACTTTTCTAAGGAAAACTGTCATACACATTTACATACAAATCCACACACATACACATTAAAAAAAACTGTTAGTGAGAATATTTTTGGAACAATAAAGTTAATTAAGCAATATCAAAAACATAGGCCAAATTACAAGCATGTTATAAAATTAAAACATTTGGTAACATATTATAAAAAATTGTGTTGAGTAACTGATATGTATGTTTTCTACGTGAATTCTTTGGAGGAATCTTAATCTCTATTTTTAAGATGAATTTGCAGTGGTTAACTAACTTATTTCCCCAAGATAACACATGTGGTAGTAATAAATATAATCACTAAAATTAAGAATAATTTAACATGTGTCACTGTTAGAAATGCTTTAAATGATTTTATATTCAAATGTTGAATATATAAACAATCAAAACAATATCATGTGACAGGAACTACTACCATTTTAACTTAACAGATGAAAGATTTAAATTAACCTATGTGTGATCTTGCAATTGGTGTAAGAGTGCCAAGTTTTAAATCAGGTAACCAAACACCACAGGGCACTCACTGTTAGGAAGAAAGTAGGAAAAGAAATGGAGGGCAAGCTCAACAGGACAGATTTATTTCAAAACAAACCTAAGAGGAACCTCTGTGGCCCTAGGGAACAGACCAGTATTTACAGGAACTTTGATAGGGTCATGTGGGCAGGGAGGAGTTCATGGAAAGAGGGTTGTGGCAACTTGACAAGGATGCTCGGAACGTGCAAGGAGAAGTGGTTGTTACCAATAGCAGGGCTGAATGATGACCTGAGTCACGGAGGGCAGCTGTCCAGGCAGCGGGAGTTTACAGTGGTCTCTGTTTAGCTGTGGGTGTTTGGATTCTTTAACTCAGTGGAAAAATATTTTCTGCAAAAAAGTGGCAAATCATAGATATATAGATATAGATACAGATATGAAATATATATAAAATTACCATATATATATATATATCAGGCAATTTTTTAAAAATAAATTACTGCAAAGTATGTTTTCCAACAAAAGAAAAATAATGATAGAAAACATATCGAGAAAATTTCTAAATACTTGGAAGTTAAAGAACATCCTTTAAATAATTCAACTGAAAGAAAGTTATAAGGAGGAAATTAGAAAACATCTTAAACTGAAAAATGAACAGAAATCTATGTGTGCAAGGCAACTAAAACCATATTTATAAGAAAATATTGAATTCCTGTATTAATCATAATTAAATTTATTTAAATTACTATAATAATTAGAAAACAATAAAAGAATTAGCAAATCAATGACCTAATCATACATCTAAAACAATAAAATACACATACAAGTGAAATTACTAGGAAGGAAAAAACTAATACACAGCTAAAAAAGGCAGAACTCAGTGAAGTAGAAACTAGAAATACAATGAAGCATACTAGATGCCATCACTGCTTGTATTGGTAAAAATAATTCACTTACACTTCTTGTCTATCCCAAGAATGTTCTATCTTAGCTCATATAGTTTTAAGTATAAATAAATTCTAACTAATTACCACTGATACTCATAGTGATTTGCCTCCCATATCCCTCTTTTGCAAAGCACACCTTTTATGTACACACACACATCAAAAACTTTAGTGGGCTTTTACCATAAAGATGCGATTATATGTCATCCCTTTCACAGGTAGGAAAATCCACGTGACTTGCAATTCTCCTGTCACAAAAATCACACCCTTGGTTTTTCCATATGTGACTTGAGGCAAAAGGTTAAAACACTAGAAAGTACTGAAAAGTTGAAGACCATTTATTTTGGCATAAAACACATATACTGAGCACCTGCAATTTGAAAGGTTAGGACTGAGTTAATGTGTCCTGCACATTCTGGTGTTCTGGCGAGGAATGAACTAATCTTGTCTTTGCCTTCTGGGCAACTCCTGGTCATCATTAAGTGCCACTCAAATGTAGCTTGTTTCCGAAGCACACATTTGCCTTGACTTCTCAACTCAAACAGGGCTCTCATTAGCCATTTTCAGTTTTCTTTTCTGCCTTTGGACAATTGCTGCCTCCTTCCGTATTTCCACCAGTATGAGGTCCAAAGAGGAAATTCACAGTTCCACACCACCCTGGCCTAAATGGTTTGTTCAGAGGTGGACAAATGTTTCTGTTGAGTGCTTCTAAAAGAAAATTTTAAATTTGACCTAAGAGCATGATGGGATCTAGCAAAAACTAAAATATCATTAATTCCAAAATAAAGTAACACAACTCCTAAATAGAGAGTATATATTTTTTAAAAAGTGTAATGAGACCACAAAGTAGACCCTAAAGAGTTTTCCTGTGTAGTTCTTGGTAGCAAGACTGCTATTCTCAGAAAATGTAAATTAAGTAGTAATATAGTGGGTAATTACACACAGGGAATTAGAAAATTCTTGTTTTCTTTACCCTAATGAACTTGAAGAACCCCCACTCCACATCTGGGAAATGGATAAATAGATTCATTTCATTATATCATAAGATTCAGATTATGATGCTGCCACTACTTGTTCTGTGAAATTGAACAAGTCATTTCCTCTCCCAAATGTATGTTCTCATCTTTAAAAGGAATTGATAAGTCTATAAAATGTTTGTAATTAGTGAATGAAGTAATTCATGTCAAACATAAATGTTCCTGAAATCTCTGACAATCATGTGGGGCATATTCCTATTAGATGGCTCGTACTTTACTAGGTCAGTTTGAGAAAAAAATGTTGAGAGAGTGGATTTCTTAAATTAATAGTTATCAATGATATACTTGCTTGCAGTAGTCACATAAGGGATGATGGATACATACTTGTCTCAGTAAATTAGAACAGTGCATCTTTTTGGAGTGCAATTACCCCCTCCAAAGATATGGGAATTTCTCCGTTTTCTCTCCTTTCATCTTGGCATCTTTCCTCCCTGCCAGACACCTGTATTGAACTTGAACAACAAACATACTGACCTTTTACAGTAGTGCTGTCTGACAGCTTCACCTGCGTCCCCTGAGCCGACAGCTTGTGCTAGTATTTTTTGATGCACTACTTTGGGTAAAATTAGAATCCAATCCATCACACAAGTCGCAGAAGAAGGTGTAACTTTTGCAGAATTACCTTGAGGTAAAATACCGCATGTTCTGTATATTTCTTGTAAATAAGAATAGCAAGGAGCTGTACATTAGGAACAGAATGCTTTACTAATATATTATGTTTGAAAACTTACTTTATTTCTCTAAATAGTGGATATGTACATGAGTTCATGGCAACGTGATACACGTTCGGGGTACTTCTGGGGAAGGTACAGCTGATGTTGAACAACCAGTCCAGAGTTCTCAAGAAGCCTTTTGTGAAACTGAGTCTTCAGTTATCAAAGTAATGTTTGAAAAATCATATTTTAAGTGGCAGGGCTTCAATTTATGCTACCAATTTTATGTTACAAAGTGTTTGATTTTTCTAGTTTATACAAGAATAAGGATAATGATTATATTTTTAAAAGAATGACAAAGCAAGACATTTTAATCATAAGAACTAATATTTAAAAGCTTAGAGGGTAAAGAACAAATTTTACTGTCTAGTTTGAATGGCACGAATATATGATCCTGTTAAGGATATCTAAGCAAATAACAAATTTTCAATTTAGTTTTAGGAAGTCAACATTAAGGTAGTTCGAATGCATAATAAATAGAGTGTAAACATTCAGCAAATTAAGACTGGATATGATAATCCTAAATAAATACACAAATAGCCTACACAAATGCAAACAATATTGCCCATTATTTAAATATATGCTTTCTAAATAAATGAATTATTTATTTTTCAATACTGGGGATTGAACCCAAGGCCTTCACATTGAACTAATCACCAGGCTAGCACTTGATTTTTTTGACACAGGGTCTCACTCAACTTGTTAAATTTCCCATGATGGTCTTGAATTCTCAGTCCTCCTGTTTCAGGTTTTCAGAGTTCTGGGATTACAAGTGAGCACTGCTATGCCTAGGCAAGATTTACCCTTTTTAGTAAATATGCATGTATGCATATTTTTCACTGTTGACCACAGGATGGCTAAACATGAATAAAATCTAGTGGCCTCTATTAACTTTAAATTTGTCTATTTCTCAATTTGCATATTTTAAAGTGTGTTTCATTGCAAATTCCCTGCATAAGTAAATTTTTTGGTTGTTATAATCATCCAAAGGAACAGGAAGAGAAGTTTTGCAAAACTCTATTAACGTTTAAAAGTATATGTAGGTCCTATTCGACACAGCTCTTCCCCTTCCAGGTATCTTACCAGAAGAATTTAAAACATCATACCACAGCAATATATGTGTACCGTGTTTATAGCAGTACAATTAGTAATACCTGATCTTGGAAACAACCCAAATGCCCATCAACTGAGGAATGGATAAAAAGACATGACATTTTTATACAATGGAGTACTTAGCTATAAAGTGGGATAAACTTGAAGCATTCGTAGGTAAATGGATGCAACTAGAGATCATACTCATAAGTGAAATAAATCAGACTCATGTATAAACATCATATTGTCTCTCTAGTGTAAGAAACTAAAAGAATAAATAAGATACAAAAGGTACAATAGATGTAAAAGGGGAAGACACGACTCAAAAGGAAAGAACAACTGGGGTGGGAGAAAGGTGAGAAGAAAGAAGGAATATATATGTGTGTGTGTGTGTGTGTAAATACAAGATTGCTAAGATGATTGTAGTACTAATTTCTATTAGTTCATTGAGAGGAACAGTTAGTGTTTATTTTGTTTGATGAATCTTACATGACTTTATCCTGTATTCTGAGAAACTAATTTTGAAGATAACAATATGCAATACAATAATCACTGTCAATTTCCTAGCATCTTGTTTTGAAATTCCGTATCATTTTTATTGTTTTTTAATTATCTTTGAAATTAAAAACAATTCAAAGGAAAAATATATGTAAAGCACAGTTTAGTTGCTTGTAGATTTTAGTTTCATATAATGTGAAAATATCAATTCTCCATGACGGATTAATTATTATACAGCACAAAGAAAATATTTATTTTTGTTAATAAAAGTGGTACCTAACTGCTAAGCAAAATTCAGAAAGTATAGAAAGGCCAAAAGAAAAAAATAAGATAGCATAATTTTAAATTTCAGACAATAACTTAAAAAATTCTATACTTCTTTTAACCTCCCATAAATACATATAAACATATATCATAAAGAATAATGTGCAATAAATTAAGTTACTGCACTCCACCCTGAGATGGAATGTCTTATCCACTGTCAAAGGCTGAAGAAATTGAGGACTATGGATGCTTAGTGGGTGTTAATGAGATTAACTTGACTTTATAGAATATTCTGATAACTGGTAAGCTAGTCTCTGTTCCTTAGTTTTGCCCTTTATTTCTTTGTATAGTCGTGTTTCTGATTTTTAAAAAAATTTCCAAGAAACTATGCATGCCACTCCTCAATTTCATAAAAGAATTTGGTCACTTTATGGGAATGATGTTAAATTTATGGCCAAGCACAAACACAAACACATGTGAAGTAAGTGTACATGTGTAAGCTATACAAGTCGGCAAAGTTATATTTTGAGTTACAGACTTGGTGATTTTGTTTGCTTGCTTGCTTGTTTACTCTTAGTTCCTTGGTACTTTTATCAGTGCCTACTACAGACTGGGTATTTAACTATTAACTCAAGACTGCCAGGAACTCACAGATATTTATTGAAAGATGAAATAAATTCACAAATACTCCTTTCTTTAGTGATGTTTAGCTCATCAAGAACAGCAAATGTTTGCCTGGGGCTAAACATTTTCTAGATGAGGGTTTCAGGAGAGGGTAGCCAGAAAAGGACCGTATACAATGATCACCTTCCCAGTGCGCATGCTCCATCTTAAGTTCTGTTTCTACTCCTTTCCCTCCCCTTTTCTCATGGCCTAGTTCCCTTTTGAAAAGATGATTCTCCTTACTTCCTATTATTTATCCTCTTACTTTCCTCTTTATTTGTAATTTAGGTTTCTCACACAACAAAAACTATGTGATATTCAGGATAGTTCATCTGATTTATTTCACTTAGCATTGTGACCTCAAGGGGTATCCATTTTTTTTTTACAAATTGCCCAAGTTTATCTTTCTTTATGGCAGAATACACTCCATCGTGTGTAATACTACATTTTTTTCGTTTCCATTCATCTGTTGATGGAAATAGAAGCTGTTTCCAAGATGTAGCTATTATGAATTTTGATGCTATGTACATGGTATGCATAATATGATGATTTTAACTCTTTTGAGAACATACTTAGAAGGGAAATAGCTGAGCAAAATGTAATTTCTACTTTTATTTTTTCTAATTTATTTTAAAAATAGAAGGAGAAAACATTAACAAACAGACATCCATTTAGAAAATAGCATGAGAACAATACAAGCAAAACAGAGTTATAGACAAAATAGTAGGAAATTATTAATGGTTGTTGTTTATGTATTGATATTTTCAGAGTGGTTTCTCAGGAGAACAAAGAGACATGCAAGATTGATCAAATAATTAATCATTAACTGTTCCTTTCAGTAAAGTGATAGAAGTCAGTAGTTCAACTATGTTAGCTCTCCTGTACATACATACAAACATACTTTCCCTTTATACATAGATAATTCCCCTTTCTTTCCTTTCTCTTTTCACTCAACTCAGTTGCTCTTTACTTTTGAACATGTTCCTTTCATTTCACAATGTCTGTCCTACCTCCGAATTTTTACTCACTCTTTCACACTAATGGGATAATATGTCGCTTACACATGGAGGTCTGGTTTGTCTTACTTATGAGTATGGTCTCTAGTTATAACCATTTATCTGTAAAAGCCTCAAGTTTATCTTTCTTTATAGCTGAGTACTATTCCATTATATAGAAGGACTACAATTTTTTTATGCATTCCTCAGTGGATGGACATTTGGGTTGCTTCTACAATTTAGCAATTACAAATTGTGTCGCTATAAACATGGGTTTGCATATATTGCTGTGATAGGATGTGTTCAGATCTTCCGGAAAAATACGCAGGAGGGGAATGGCTGGGTTGAAGGAGACCTCCAGACCTAGTTTGCTGAGGAATCTCCAAACTGATTTCACAGCAGTTTCACCAGTCTGCATTCCCACCAGCAGTGGAGAAGAGTTCCTATTTTTCCACAGTCTCTCCAGCATTTTTAATTGGTTGATTTATTAATGCTAGCCATTCTTACTGGGGTGAGATGAAATCTCAATATTGTTTTAATTTTGCATTTCTCAAATAACTAATGATGTTGAACATTTTCTCATGTACTTATTTGCCAGTTGTATTTCTTTGTCTGAGAAGTGTGTGTTCATCTCAGATGCCAGTTTTAGATTGGGTCTTTGAACTTGGGGGCAATGATGTTTTCTCATTTTTTATATGTTCTAGATAGAAGACTTTCGTGTGAGGGACAGTCAGCTGAAATTATTTCCCAGTTTGTGCATTTTGTTTTTACTCTGCTGGTGATTTCTTTAGACTTGCAGAAACTTTTCAGTAGGATGAGATCCCAGTTGTTGGTTCTTTGAAGTATTTCCCATGTGGTTTGGTTTTTGTTCATGATGTCTCTGCCTACTCCTATATCTTCAAGATTTTTACCTACTTTCTCTTCCAATAGATTTAGTGTTTCTGTTTTAATATTGAGATCTGTGATCCATTTTGACCTGAGTTTGGTGCATGGTGATAGACTTGGGTCTATTTTCAGTCTTTGGCAGGTGGCAAGCCACTTTTTCCAGCACCATTTATTAAGAAGCTATCTTTCTTCCAGTGAGTTTGTTTGGCCCCTTTGCCAAAGATTAGGTGCTCAGTGTGTTTGTGGTTGTGGCTGCATGTCCCAGTCTGTCCCATTAATCTTCAGGTCTGTTTTTTAGCCAGTACCAGGTTGATTTTATTACAGTAGCTTTGTAGTATAATTTCAGGTCAGGGAATGTAATTCCACCTGACTTGTCTTTGTTGCCCAGGATTGCTTTTGCTATTCTGGGTCTCTTCTGGTTCCAGATGAATTTAAGGAATGTTTTATCTAGATCTATGAGATATGCCAATAGTAGTTTAATGGGAATTTCATGAAATCTGTACAACAATTTTGGTAGTATGGCCATTTTCACAATGTTGGTTCTTCCTATCTATGAACAAAGAATGTTTTTCCATTTATTGAAATCCTCTTGATCTCTTTTTACAGAGTACTATAGTTTTCATTCAATAGGTCTTTTACTTCTTTTCTTAGATTGATTCTTAAATATCTCAATTTCTTGGCATGTATTGTGAAAGACATGGTTTCCTTAATTTCTCTCTCAGTCTGTTTGTTGTTTTTGTTAGGAATGCTATTGATTTTGGGTGTTGACTTTTTAGCCAGCTATATTGCTGAATTTGTTGATTAATTCAAGGAGGTCTTATTGTGGAGTTTTTGGGGCCTTCCATGTAAAGTAATATGTCATCTGCAAATAGTGGTGATTTCACTTCTCCCATTCCTATGTTGTTCCTTTTATTTCTCTCTCTTGTCTAATTGTTCTGGGCAATTCCTCCAGAAATGTGTTGAATAGGAGCGGTGACAGTGGACATCCTTGTGTTGTTCTTGATTTTAAAGTAAAAGTTTTCATTTTTTGTCCATTTAGTGTGATGTTGGCTGTTGGTTTGTGATAGATAGCTTTGATCAGATTGAGGTAAAAGCCATCTATTCCTATTTTCTGTAGGGTTTTTATCATGAATATATGTTGGAATTTATCAAAAGCTTTTCCTGCATCTATTGAGATGATCATGTGGTCTTTATCTTTCTAATGATATGGTGTATAACACTGATTACAAATATTGAACCACCCCTGCATTCCTCCAATGAATCTGACTTGATCATGGTGTATGATTTTCTCGATGACTTGCTGCATTCTATTTGCTAGTAATTTATTGAGTATCTTTGCATCTATATTCATTCAGGAGATTGGTCTGAAGTTCTCTTTCTTGGTTGGGTCTTTCTCTGGTTTTGGTATCAGTATAATACTCGCCTCCAGAAATGAGGTACAGAGAATTGTTTCCTTTTCAATTTCACTGAAGAGTTTGAAGAGTGTTGGTATTAAATCTTCTCTGAATTTCTTGTAGAATTCTGCTATGAATCCATCAGGGCCTGGGCTTTTCTTTATCAGTAAGTTTTTAATCACATTTTCAATCTTATTAATTGGTACTGGGTTATTCAGGATTTTTATGTCTTCCTGATTCAACTTTGGTAATTTGTACATTTCTAGGAATCTATCCATTTCATCTAGTTTCTATCCTATGGGAGTAAAGATTTTCAAAGTAGGTGCAAATGATCTTTTGAATTTCTGTAGGATCTGTAGTTATTTCATCCTTTTCATTCCTTATTGCATGCATATGAGTTTTTTCCTTTCTTTTTTTGACAAGGTTGGCTAGGGGTTTATCAATTTTATTTAGTCTTTCAAAGAACAAGCTCTTTGATTCATTTATTTTTTGTCTAGTTTTCTTCATCTCAATTGCATTAATTTCTGCTCTGACCTTTATAACCTCCTCCCTTCTTTGGGCTTTGGGCTTGACTTATTCTTTTCTAAATGTTTGAGATGCAGTGTTAGGCCATTTATTTGTTCTCTTTCTGTTTTCCTTATATGTGAGTTTACTGCTACAAATTTCCCTCTGAGGACTGCTATCATTGCTTCTCAGAGAATATGGCAAGTGCTATCTATATTTTCATTTGTGTGTGAGTATTCTTTCTTCTTTAATTTCTTCTGTGACCCATTGGTTGTTCAGGAGGTTGTTACTGAATTTCCATTGTTTATGGAGTTTTTGCAGTTTATTTTGGCATTAGTTTCCAATTTCAGTGCACTGTGGTCAGATAATGTGCATGGGATAATTTTAATTCTTTTGCATTTAGGTAAGAGAAAGTCCCATGTGCAGCTGAGAAAAAATGTGTATTCTGATACTGTGGGGTGGAACACTCTGTATACATCTCCTAAGTCCATTTGTTTTCAGCTTTGGTTCAGATGTGTTATTTCTTTGTTAATTTTTTGTCCAGTTGACCTATCTCTTTGTGTCTAAGAGGTGTTGATACCCCTGTTACAATAGTGTTATTAAATATTTGGGTTTTCATGTTTCTTAAGATTTGCCTTATATAGTTTTGGACTCATATTTGGTGCATGCACATTTATGATTGTTATCTCTTCCTCTCACAAGTTCCCCCTTTCTCTCTTTGGATTGTTCTCAGTTTGAAGTTTACATTGTCTGCAAACATAATTGCTACATCTGCTTTTTTCTGGGCTCCTGTTGCATGGAGGACTGTTTTCCAACCTTTGACATTCAGTTTATGGGTTTCCTTTTGAGTAAAATGTGTTTCCTGTGTACAGTGTATCGTTGTATTCTGTTTCTTAATCCACTCCGCCAGTCTGTTTCTTTTGACTGGTGAATTGAGGCCGTTCACATTTATGGTTGTAACTGGTATGTTTTGGCTTATCATTGTCATGTTATTCACTTGCTGTTCGTTTCTTAAATTTTCTGTTTAATTGCATCTTCTTCCTGAAGGTTCCTTTCTATGGTTTTTCTTGAAATTGTGGTCATTTTCTTTGTTTAGAATGTCTTTTAGTACTTTTTGTAAGGTTGTTTTGGTACTCAGGAAGTTTTTCAGTTGCTCTTTGTCATGGAGATATTCTATTTATCCATTAAACTTGAAGGATAGTTTGGCAGGATACATCAATATTTTTGAGAAGCTGGTTTGTCTTAGGACCTGTAATACTTCACTCTAGGTTCTTCTCAATTGGATGATTTGTGTTGAAAAATTTGCCATGATTCTGATGGGCTTTCCTTCATAGGTTTTCTATTTATTTTCTCTAGCAGCTTTTAATATTCTGCTCTTTTGCTGGAGATCTGGGATCTTGATTATTATATTTCTGGGTGCAGTTTTATTATGGTTATGACTAGTTGGAGTTCTATATGTCTCATTTACTATATCTCAGTTACCATTTCAACGCCTGGGAAATTTTCTTCTATTAATTCTTCAAATATTCTTTTTATGTCATTTGTGTTGCCTCCTGGTGTTTCATTGACTCCTATTAGTCTGACATTATTTATCTTTCCTTGTCTTGCAGCTGTTGAATTGATTTTTCCTGGATCCTTGTTGCTTTTAAGAGATCCTTTCATGATTGCTAGCTGCCATGCTGTCTTCAAAATCTGAAATTCTATCTTTGGCTTCGTTCAAGCAGTTTTACATGCTTTCAGCAGAAGTTTTGATTTCCTGTAAATCTCTTTGAGTCTGATTCATGTGTTCTAGTTCATTCCCATATTGCTATGGTCATCTTTTTTTTTTATTTCTTCTCTAGATGTGCTGGGCAATTCTTTCATTATTATTGTCATTTCATTTTTTGTCTGAGCAATTATTTCTGATCTGATCTCTTCTATGGCCTGATGGAGTTGTTTCTTTACTTCCATTGCAATCATTTCAGCAATTTAAGGTGTATGTTTACCAAGTTCTCCTATGTCAATGACTCCTGGATTTGTTCTGAGTGGGGTTGAGTCCTGGGATTGCATTTTATTCCTTTCCCTTGTCATGTTTGATATCAGAAGCAGAATACTCAGTCTCCCTCTTCTCTGGCAGCTCAGCAAAGGTCACTAGTGGCCCTATTTTCCTGGTGGTCAGGCCTTCCCCTCAGTGTGTGCAGATATACGCTCCTTTGTCTGGGTTCTTCTGGTAGATGGTGAAGTGTACCTAGTTCTCCCAGATCTCAGACGTGAACTCTTATGTAAGTCGATGTCAGACTGTCTGATCCAGTGTCCCCTTGCAGCTCATGGCACACGTATGACCTAGAAGTGGGCTGCACTGGTGGCACAATCACAGATCAGTTGTTCTGTGACCCCAGGCAATTCAGGGCATAGGCAGAACCCAGACAGAAATTGCAAGGTCAACAGTTTGTGAAGCACCTTATTCTGTGTGTCTAGACAGCTCAGAGCATGCACAGGAGTCCAATGTGGGCTGTTCTGGAGGTGATCAGGGACTGCCTGTGTCTGTGACCTCCAGACAGTCAGGGCACATGTAGAGCCTAGACGCAAACTGTGGTGACAGCAGTTGATGCACCCCTTGCCCTAATACCTCCAGCAGCCCAGGGCACATGCAAGGAGGGCCCAAACATAAACCCTGGAGTTAGCAGCTCCTGGGTCTTCTGAGTGAAGACCTCCTCTCTGCCCGGGTGCACGGAGGTTGGAGACTCAGACTGCAATGGCGGCAGGGGTTTTGGGTTGCTGCTTCTGCCCCTGGGAAGTAGATGGGAAATACCTGGTTTTCTGGGCTTTCAGCTGCAAACTGTGGTGTCCACGGGTCACGGAGTGCCTGATTCTGTTTCTCCAGTCAGCTCAGGGTGTACAAAAGAGCCAGATGTGGGCTGTGCTGGCTGTGATCAGGGACCACTTGTGTCTGTGACCTCCAGAAGGTCAGGGTGGAAGTAAGGTCCAAACACAAACCATGGTGATAGCAATTCATGAACCCCTTGCCCTAGTACCTCCGGTGGCCCAGGGTATGCACAGGGAGCCCAAACATGAACCCTAGTGTTAGCAGCTCCTGGGCCTTCTGAGTAAGGACCTCCTGTCTGCACCAGGTGCACAGAGCGTGGAGACACAGACAGTAATGGTGGCACGGTCTAGTATTAGGTTTTAGAGGGATCTCTGTACTGGTTTCCACAGTGGTTGTATTAGTTTACATTCCTACCAATAATGTTTCTTTTTTCCCACAGCCTGGCCAGCATTTGATGTTATTTGATTTCTTGATGGTAGCCATTCTTTCAGGAGTAAGAAACTTAGTGTTGTGTAAACATTATATACTGCAAACATGTACTAATAAAACTTTTAAAAAGATAAAAACATAGAAAAAAATAGAAAATAGAAGAAAAAATAAAAAAAAACAATATTTGTAACATAGTATTTAACCCTATTGAAGGTGAACCTGAGTAGACACACACACATGATTGAAGGCTGACACAGTAAGAATATGGAGAACTGGAAGTGTCCTGGAATGAAGAACTCCCAAAGTAGAAGCACTTGACCCAGGAAGGAGCAGACAAGCTGTACACTGAGGGGTATTTATGCCACAGTGTGCCAGGACAGCAGCACATGTTCACTGGGAGGAAAAGAATAATGGTGAAGTGGGAAGAAACACTGTGAGACAGATAGTGTCTTTGCTGTACAAGAAAGGATATAAGGGGTCATCACATGATCATGACGAGGAAGGAAGGGGATGAGATCGACGAGGAGGGTGATTCACTGATAATCAAAGGACTCACACATGGAAGAGGGAGCGATACATTGGAAGCTATATTTAATGGGGTTACAGGTGAACGCAAACCCCAGGAAAAGACCAGATATCTATTTTGTTAGAAAGAAAAAGATTCTTTCAAAATATAGTTAAAAATGAAAGAGACCTTAAGGTCTCAAGCCAAGATATTGTTTTTTTATTGTCTTATGCTATAATTTAATAATTTTCCACATGGTAAAAGAAAAATGATGACACAGAAAAAGTAGATGGAATTTGTATTGCCTTGTTGTCATGTAATTATTTCTTCTCATTATTTTATAGAATTCCCGGAGTAAATATGTTAATGTGAAAATAAACTTGAAGCATTTGAAAACAGCAGTACATTAACATGAAGAAACACTTGCTGCTGAAGAAATCCATACCACTGTTTAAACTTTTGGGCCAAAAATGATTTGGTGGAGGCTTGCCATTGATACGGAAAAAACTGACAAGGATGTTTACCCCAATGCTACCAGGATTCTTACCGTGGCAACTCTGTCTCTCACCTTTGCCTTTTGCCTTCTTCCTCCAGGTATTTAGAGAAAATGAATAATTACAACCGAAATTCTCATGGTTAGTGTTGAAGCCTCAAGGTACTGTCCCTATACCTAGCAACCCAGCCACTATCTGCTTTTATGTTCAACCAGATTGCAAGGAATTTAGCAGAAAAAAATTATATTTAGAATGCATAAGTAATATCACAAATCAATAATAAGACATGACATAGTAGAAATTAGCAAGCACTACCAACAGGCAAGCTACAGAAAAATCTCAGTGGCCAAAATGTTGTAAAGATACTTTATCACAAATGCAGGCATAAAAATCCAAATCAAAATCATGATGAGGAATAATTCAACACTTTAATATTCTGTAACAATTAAGAAGGTAAACCTAGATGGTAGTAGAGGTATAAAATAATACACCTATATCTGTAGCCTAAATATCTTATATCACTTTACGCACCTTACTTTTAGGTACATAATATGAAAAATTCCTTCATGGTTTCTAATAAGGCTGCTTAAACAGTATTTATGGCATCCTTATTTGTAATAAGATAAAATAGAAACAATTTAATTACCCATCAATGGAAGAATGGATAGATTAACTATGATATGGCCTCACCATTGAATACAAACAACTGGGAATACAAACATGCTAAACCTTCACAAATCATAGTAGATGACTCCAGTGAATACTGTGGTAACAAAAGTTATGGAAAGAAATAAAGTAATAAGGTTGCATTTGTACATGATGTATGTATATGAGCACACCCATATACATAAATACCCATGTATAGTCTTTCAGAATCATCTGCTAAGACATTGATCTCTCTCTGTCCGTCCCTGTGTCTCTGTCTCTACCTCTGTCTCTGTCTCTCTCTCTCCATACACACTCGCTGACACACACACGTGCACGTAGGTGAGCATGCGTGCACGCACATACACACACAGTGTGTAATACACGAAAGAGCAAGACCAGAAACTGAAGTTAGACTCAAAGGGACAAACAGAATAGTACTACTCAGGGTACTTCAAATTATAGTAATTATTTCATGTTTTAATGTGGTCAGTTGCAATGAATGAGGGCAAAGTAAAAGCCCATCTTGCTTCAGTTGTTTTCCCACATGCCACCTTGCCATAGTTTGAGCAGCAAGTCCACACTGAAGTACCAGCAATAGTAGCCAGAAAGCTCTGTGCACACTGAGACCACACAGCTCTCTCTCTTCACACGTAATATTCACATGAAAATTATTTTTCCTAAATTTTAAATTTTTTATTAACATGCATCAACTATACATTGAGTGAGTTGCGTGTGATATTTTAATACGTGGGGATACAGTATACCCTAACCCAAAATAGCCTCCATCTGTGCACCCTTACCTCTGTCCCAACCTTGAGCAATCGCTACTTCACATTTAATTACATGTTAAAGTTTTCTTATTTCTTTAAGAGTCAGCTGAACTAGTATAGCCAATGAGCATCCAGCTCCCCACCCTGAGTTGCTCCTTGTGCTACCCTACATGAGGTGGGGCTGGGAAAGAGCTTTAGATCACAAAGTAAGAGATGAATTTCTGACCTTCCCTCAATCAGCGCATGTCTTCCTCGTGTGAGAAGTGCACTTTCTGTACTTGCAATAAGGGAACCAAAAACAGTCACAAGTAGAACTGGAACTTGTAGGTCTTCCTAAATACATCCCCTGACTTATTACCATGAGAACAGAGAGTTGGCCTCTATTTCCCCAAGACTATCCATTCTTTATCAAAGTAAGGTATAGAAATACACAGCTCTCCTTTTTCTTGAGCCTCCATTTCCAAAGTCTCGCATGTCATATTAAACTTACATAAAATAAATTTGTAAGCTTTTATCATGTTCATTTGTTCTTGTTAAAGGGATCTAGCCCTGAACCTGCAGTGGGAGGGAGAAGTATTTTGTTTCCCATCCACTGAGCCATGTTCTATTTTTCTGGATCCTGATGACTAACTCTAGTTTCTGGGAAGTTTGTCCACAAGTCTTAGTTTCCACGTGTATTTTTATGACTGACTAGTAAAAATCCTTCTGTTAGTTTTTGTGGAGTGCAAAAGAGCAAATGCATAAAATGTGTGGCTGGGTAATGACAAGGTTAAAGAAAGGACCACGGTGTGCCTGTTGCAGGGACGGGTGCCAGGTTCGAAGGAGAGTATAATGGGATTTGGGTTATTGCACAGTTCCGCTCAATCTCATGTTCCAAGATGGATTTAGAGAGATCACTGCCCATCTGAGCAG
Organism: Dinomys branickii; assembly: GCA_004027595.1. Taxonomy (NCBI): domain Eukaryota; kingdom Metazoa; phylum Chordata; class Mammalia; order Rodentia; family Dinomyidae; genus Dinomys; species Dinomys branickii. The sequence goes on along the minus strand of PVLD010002758.1, from coordinate 102,111 downwards.
CAAGAAACCTCACGAAGCATTTTGGCCCAGACCCACTCTCTCGGCATGTGGACAGCTACCCCATTCCAGACAGAGGCCTTTCAACGGCTGGGCTCTGAACCTTTTCCAAGTTCTCCATGATCCACTTAGCATTATATTGCTTTGCAGTTGGAATGACATTTTTTCCTTTTACTCTTAATTTTACCTACAATATCAATTAAATATTTTGTAAAATCCTTTTTCCTTTATAAGCAATCTAGTCTTCATACAGAGAATCATAATTGAATTGATATAATTTGAGTGATGCAGATTAGGAAATAAAGCAATTTATTCTTCTTCAATACATATCCATCCCACAGAAGTTGAATAATTTAAAATTAGGTGGAACAAAGAATTTGACTGTGGTGGATAACTTTGCAGCGGTGGGGGGGCTATTCAGGATAACAAGGCCGAAGGAAGAAATAATGATTTTCTATGTTCAGAATTAATGGAAATCTTATGGATCCTTCACTTCAGACAAAAATCAAATCGGAGTTCCTTGCTTTTAGGCTCACCTGACTCTCTGCTTCTCCAGTAAGGGAAAAAACCTTTACCCATCCCAAAATATCTCAGAAATCTTGGGAGAATTTATTTTACTCTCATGAAGCATTTCGATGAGTTAAAAGAATCAGAAGTGTAAAAATAAATATTAAAATTTATGTCCAACAACATGAACATATTTAGGGCTTTACAAAATGTATGCAAATGTCACAAAACTTATAGGATTCTGAAATGCATATATTGCATACATGTATTATATCTCTAACATATATGATTTCTAACTCCCAGTGCATATTTTTAAATGAGTCAACCATAATAGGCAATATATTTTACCAGGAGATTTAATCTACATGAAGAAAGTGATATAACGATGCTATTCTCAATCTATCTCAGATACCAGCACAGCAATTTTCCCTTTTAGAAAACGATTACTTTCTCACCATTGTGAAGGTCACAGACATTTTGTCTGTAAAAACGTAGCATCTATTATTGCCATTCATCATGTTGCTTTTAAATGTTTCTGGGACAAGTGGATAGCTGCACACAAAGAATGAAGTTGGGCCATGACCTCCTACCACATATAAAAATTAAATCCATCCAAGACCCAAAGTAATATTTAAAGCAATTAAGCTCCTAAACAAACAAAACAAACCCATAGATGCACATCTCACTGGTCTTAGATTAGGCAATGATTTCTTTGATACGACTACTTCATTAAAATGAAAGACCATCATGCTTCAGGACATTAGCAACACAGTAAAAAATCAACTTGCAGAGTTTTACCCATACATTTGCATGGGTGAATGCCATGAGAAGAAACCTGATGAAGCAGCTAACAAATGAGAAACAGGTATCCATTTAGAAGAATGTGGATATCTAAATAGTAAATACCATAAATATTTCTAAGAGAATGAAGAGGTCCTAAGTACAGGGAGATACATGCAATGTCTACATTATGTAAAGCTGCATGCTAAAATACCGGTTTATCTGCAGTTGATCTATAGCTCTAGTGTAATAGCAAGAAGAACGACAGACTTTTTTGGTTTAGGTTTTGTAAAAATTAGTGTTAGTGACAAAATGCCTAGGATAATGCAGAGATATGAAAAAGACTAAAACAGCTGAAAAATAATAAAATTGAAAAACTAAAATGAACTGACTTTAAAATTTGTTTTGAAGCTACAGTGTCACACTCATTGTAAAGAGAGAAAAAATATTTCTTGCCAAAATAGAGTGTAAAAACACACTCATACATCAAGTTCACTTTACTTTGAATATGCTATACAAGGCCAATTATTGGAAAAAACATATTTTGAACATTGGCAAAATAGTGAGATATAATATACAATTGTATGTTGATCCTCATTTTTTGTGTTACATGAATCTGAAAGTAAGATTGATAGTTAATCTAAATATAGATTTAAAATTATTTGTCAAGAAAAGAAAGCATAAATCATGACACTAGAATTATGACCCACATATGTGAAAGAAAAGCAAAACTTTGATTTCATTCAAATTAAGAGATGCATGCAGGTCTGATTTATTTCACTTATGAATATGGTTTATAGTTGTGTCCATTAACCTATAAAAGCCTCCAGTTTATCTTTCGTATCTCACTAGTGTAAAAACCTGAAAGAGTGAGAAAAATTTAGGAGGTAAATACATATTGTGAAAGGGCAGGAAACTGCTCAAAAGGAAAGAACAACTGGGATGAGAGAAAAGAGAAAAGCAGAGAGAAGAAAGTAGAAAGAAAGAAAGAAAGAAAGAAAGAAAGAAAGAAAGAAAGAAAGAAAGAAAGAAAGAAAGAAATGAAGGAAGGAAAAATATGTATATATGTATACACAGGATAGCTAACATAGCTGTACTACTGATTTCTGTTGCTTTATTGAAAGGAACAGTTAATGTTTAATTGTTTGATCAATCTTACATACCTATATTTGTTAATCTGAGTAACCAAGTTGAAGATATCAATGTACAACAACCATTCTTAATTTCCTATCACCTAGTCTGAAATCCTGTATGCTTACATTGTTTTTGTGTTATTTTGTAAATGTGTGTTTGTTAATATGTTTTTGTGCTTTAAAATAAAAAATAAAAGAACAAATTAAGAGGTGGTCTTCAGAACGTAAAGAAAAGATATTTACAAACCACACACCTGATTAAAAGTCCAATTGCCAGAAAATACTGCACAATGGTAATTGAAAATTAAGCAAAACATCCTTATAGAAATAGTATTTGGTCATAACACCGTTGCTTGATGTTTAACATTAGTCATGAAAGGGCATACAGTTTAAAGCCAGAGTTTTGATATCACCAGAAACATATTAAGTTGTTCAAAATTAGAAGGATTAGGAATCACTGTTGAAAATATACAACTAAAAACTTCATACATTGTTAGCTGAATTATTTTTCTGGTACTATGGATTGAACCCATGACCTTCACACTAAGCCCTTTTAATTTTTTTCACTTTTTATTTTGAAAGAGAGCCTTAATACGTTGCTGGGTCATCTATTCAGAGCTCAAACTGAGATTCTCCTGCTTCCCCTCCCCCGCAGTGCTAGGATGATAGGCATATGCCACCATGCTGAAATGTGTAAATAATACATTCAGTTAGTCAAATCATTATACTGTGTCTAATATAGGTAAATTTATACCTTCTCCATCACACAGCAGTTATAGTCATAGGTACTTATGGAAAAATGTGGTTGTATATGGATTGGAAAGGATTTTTAAAGTAATATTTATAAAACTTGTATTCATAATTGTCCTATAAACTGAAAAAAATCTCAAAACTCTTCCAATAATGGAATGCATACACAGATGGTGGTAAGTTTATTCAGTGGGGTTCTATAAACAAAATATTTAAATGATCTTCATACCATGCCTTGAATAAATCATGTAGATACATGAAGAAAAACATTAAACACATATCGATTCCAGTAGAATGTGAAGCTCAAGCAACAGAAAAACTCATCAAGGTTATGGGACAATACAGTAATCTTTCCAGTTGGCAGTCAACAAGAAAGGGACACAAACAACCTTGCTCAGATTGTAGAAAAGTTTCATATCTTGATTGGATCTCTGGGTTCATTGGTGAGTATGCATGAAAAACATATCCAGCCATACATTTGGAATCAGAAACCATTAGTGAAGCATGTTGTGCTTGATGTTAAACAATGCTTAGATGAACAAAATGAGCTGTCTCTATAAAAATAAAACTGACTGTGAGCTCCAAAATGTCTTAAACTAGAAAAAGATAAATACCATAGTAACAATGGCTCCTGTGTGGATGTCATATGGCTCAAGGCCTCAAAGCCTATTAAAGTAGTCTTTTAAAGATCCAAAAATACATACAGAAAATGACAAAATATTACAATACCAACCATTAAAGCTATTAGACAGTGAATTACAAGAGCTAAAGGAAATTTTCATCAGATCTAATCCAATGATACTAGATTAATAATATCCAATCTGTGATTGACCGAAGGTCCACATCCTGAAATAGCAGGGTTAAGACTACTTTCTAAATAAAATTATATTCTCTCCTAATTTATCCATTTAAAAAAAATCTCAAGAATTGCTTTTGTACAAATAATGGATAATTACAAAGAAACAATTGACTCCGTGGTTAATCAGACTTTTTCCATGACACATAGAAAATTGTTGAAATAAGCCAATCACTTACATTTTAACCCTAGTGAAACCCAATTTATATAAAATGCCAATAAAATATAATCTAAATTATTATTGTTCTTAAATATGACATCCATAAACTCATCTTATTCTTTAAGTCAAACCTGAAAATTGACATGATTGCTATAGTTAAAAACTTAGGAAACTTTTACAAAGTAATTGTAGCCTTGTACCAGACTAATAAATTAGATAAAGAATTTAACAAGATGCTTATGAATAATGTTTAACAGAAATGCAGGGATGCTTCAACATACACAAATCAATAAATACAATACACCAGATTAACAGAGCCAAGAAAAAAACCACACGATCATCTCAGTACATGCAGAAAAAGTGTCTGACAAAGTCCAACACTAATTCATGATAAAAATCCTACAGAAAATCAGAATAAATGGTCTTCATCTGAATTTCATAAAAACCATCTAAGGGAAATCAACAGCCAACATCATATTAATAGAATGAAAACTGAAAGCTTTCACTCTAAAATCAGGAACAAGAAAAGGGTGTCATCACTCTTACTCAATGTAGTTCTGAAAATATTAGCCAAAAAAATTAGACAAGAGAAACAAATAAAAGGAATAAAGATAGGAAAGGAAGAAGTCAAATTATCATTGTTTTTAGATTACATGATATCCCACATGGAAGGACTCAAAAACTGCACCAAAAGACTTCTAGATTTAATAACAAAATACAATAGCATAACTAGATACAAAGTCAACACTCAAAACTCAAAGCCTTACTGGACATGAATAACAAAATGACCTTTTACAATAGATTCCAAAAATAAAAATGAAATACACAATCTAACAAAAGAAGTAAAAGACTTCTACACTGAAAACTACAGTAGTCTGAAAAAGGAGATTGAAATGGAAGCAGAAAATGGAAAGATATCCCTTGCTCTTGAGTAGGAGGAAGGGACAGTACAGGAAGGGAAGCATAGGTTAGGTAGAATTGTTCAAGACATTAGTGTAGTCAAAGTGTAGTTATAGTGAAATGACCATACTTTCAAAATTGTCATAGAGATTTAATGCAACCCCAATCTGAGCAACTAATTTGAAGATAACAATATGCCATATAATAGCAGCTATGAATTTTCTATCATCTTGTTTTAGAATTCTGTATCATTTATATGTTTATTCTCTTTAAAATAAAAAAAAATCCCAGCAGCATATTTCACAGAATTAAAGGAAAAAAAATTGTATAATTAATTTGTAACCAGAAGAGACCCAGAATAGCAAACACAATTCTGGGCAACAAAGGCAAGCAGGGGATATCATAGTCTCTGACTAGAAATTATATTACAAGTATGATAAAAACAGCATGACATTGGAAAAAAAAACAGAGCAGGGGATCAGTGAAACAGGTTTGAAGATGCAGAAGCAACTTGAGACATACTTAGCCACCTTATCTTTAACAAAGGTGCCAAACACCTTCACTGAAAGGAAGATGGCCTCTTTAATAAGTGGTACTGGAAAAACTGGCTTTTCACATCCAAAAGATTAAAACTAGATCATATCTTTCATTATGCACTAAACTAAAATTGAAACAGATCAAAATTCTAAATGTTAACATAACAACACTGTATCTGCTGGAAAATAGATTAGGTAGAACTGTTCAAGACATTAGTGTAGTCAAAGACTTTATGAACAAAGCCCCAATTGTGCAGTAACTATCACAAGGAATCAACAACTGGGACCTCATCTTATTAAAAGGCTTTTGGACAGCAAGAGAAACCACAAGCAGAGTAAATAGACAACCCACAGTGTGTGAATAAATCTGGGCCAGTTGTTCCCCAGACAAAGGATTACTATCTAGAATATACAAAGAACTAAAAAATATCTGACTCCAAAATTTTAAAACTCAGTCCAAAACGGGTATCTGAAATAAACAGATGCTTTTCACAAGAGGATGTAGAAATGGGAAATAAATATATGAAAAAATGTTCAACATCATTGGTCATTTGTGAAATGCCAAGTAAAACAATGTTGAGATCCCCCACAAAGAAGTTAACCAATCACAAGTGCTGGTGGTGTGTGGAAAAAAAGGAATGCTTCTCCACCTTTGGTGGGAGTGTAGACTGGTACAACCACTGTCAAAATCAGTGTGGACATTCCTCAAAGCCTACAACTAGAGGTTCCATCCAACTCAGGTATTCTTCCTCTTGATATGTGCTCAAAAGAATTAAAAGCATCATACCACAGTGATGTACACACACCCTTGTTTATAATGGCAGTTTGTAATAGCCAAATCTTGGAAACAGCCCAAATGCCCATAAACTGATGAAAAAAAGATGTGTTTTTCTTAATATAATGGAGTAGTACTCTGTTGTAAGGAAGGAGAAGCTTGAGACATTTCTAGCTAAATAGATGCACCTTGAAGCCATTCTCATAAGTGAAATAAATTGGACACACATGTAAGTACTGCACCAATTCTCTGGTGTGAGAAACTGAAAGTGTAAAGAAGGACCAAAATGTACAATAGATATTGTGAAATAGGAAGAAAATGTTCAAATGGGAAAGGGAACTAGGGAGGGGAAGAGAGAAAGGAAGGAAGGAATGGAAAAGAAAAAAATGATGAGAAAAGAAGGAAAAATGGAAACAAACTTTTGTAAATAAGGAGAGGAGGAAGGATGGGTAGGAGAATGGGGAAAAAATCAAGTTATATCATGTACTGGGACAAAGTCCCTATATCGAATGGGATCATTCTGTATACCTAAAATGGACCAATAAACAATAAAAAAGCAAAGACCATCCCAAATAATATTTAAGTATAACAGCTTTAGGACAAAATTATAATTTTAAAATAAGTATTTAATTTGTCAGTTTAGTTTGTCAGTATTATAAACTTAAAATTTTAAAGTAAGTATTTAGTTTGTGAATTCTACTACTATTTAGTGCAATAAAAATAGGATGTGTCCTCCGTATTTCAAGACACCAAAGTGAAAAGGCCAAGGATATGGTGCAGAGGGAGAGCACCCACCGAGCAGGGGCAAGTCCCCAGATTGCCAGCACCGCAAAAGGAAAAAGTGAGAAGTCTAAGAGCTATAAACTCTATCAGCTTAATCAGGAATAGTCTCATATTTGGATGTGAAAATTTTAAAATGTCATCAGAAAAATATTTTTTCCTTTTAAATAAAAATACGAAATAAATATATGTGAATGTATTTTCTTTCAGAAGAACGCTTTTAATTAAAGGGAAATTATAAAACGTTTTTGTTAGCGGAAGTATAATTACAGGACCCCTCAGAAGACAAAAGCAGAGATCAAGGACTCATATCAGATCGTATTTAGGAAATGCTTTTCTTTTTTCCTTCATGGAATATACTCTCTCTGCACTTACTGGGACAGCGAGGCAAGCAAATAACAGCTTTCTCTTATTTACTAAACATCTTGTTGTAACAGTTTGAAACATTAAAAACACTGATCATCTTTATAGTAATGTCAAACATTATGTAATATTTTTAATGCATGCAATATGGGTGATGGAAGGTCAGGTTTAAACTTATTAACTGTTCCTGTATATTCATACATTTCTGAGGAATTCATAGAAAATTATAATTTTTCCTCTCTCTTCAGCTTCTGAGTGTTTGTTCCCAAGCCATATATTAAATCAGTTTATCCTACCGATTCTCCTCCTTCAAGCTGAATAGATTAAATTAAAATGCCTTTCATTACTGGCCATGACAAAGATGCAACACCTACTGAGGGAGACATGCTCGTCTTCCTGCCGCACCAACTACAAACCCAGGTGCAGCAGCTTCATCAGTCAACTGCACAGACAACAAAAGACTAAGCAAACTCACGATAGTGAGCAGCTTGATGAATCACCCTGGTTCACTGAGTATGGACCATAAGTGACCTGATAATTACACAGGAAGTAAAGACAAAGGGAGGTACAAAAGGCTGGTAAGACAGGGGCGAGCAGGGTGCATTAGAGTTTGCTATTAGTATGGCAGCTGCAGTCTTGTGGAAAAGGCAGAAAAAAAAAAAAGAAACAAAATATAGCAACATAAAATGGATTTACCTAGGAAAGCAAGGTAACATTAGTGCAAATTATTATATTAAGAAAATAAAGGATAAAAAGTATTCGGTCATCTCCATAATAATCATTTTTAAAACTCAGCATCTCTTCATGAAAAAAGTTCTTGGCAAACTGGTAATTATAAGAAACTTTAACTAATAAATATCTACTCAAAAACTACAGCAAACACTGTGTTGAGTGGTGATTATTGAACACTCTCTTCCCTGATGCAGATTTTGTTTTCCTTATTAATATTAACAAGAAAATTCTCACTAGTTCCTCAAGAAAAATTTAAAAACTCAGATCCATAAATGTTTGTAAGCACTAATGTTTATAGAAATTTTATGTATAATAGCCCGAAACTGGAAGCAACTCAAAGATCCTTCAATAAGTGAATCAATTTTCAAAACTCTTGGTGTACACACAAAATGGCCATCTGTCTATTAATTTAAAACAAACACATACTGATAAAACATGGCTGGACCTCAAAAACATGCTCATCGAAAAGAACTCAGATAGAATAGAGTATGTTTTTTCTATTATTTCCCTCAGAAGACATTTTGAAACAGCTAACGCTAATTTACAGAGACAGAAAATAGTTCAATGATTGCTTAGTGACAAGGACGAAGGAGAGATTGATTGCAAAGTTGCCAGGGGAAATTTTCCTGTGTGATGGAAATGTTCTGTATCTTGATTTGATAGTCATTATATGGAGTAATACATTTGTCAAGTGTAATCCTGTTCTGTACTAAACATATGCTTCATAATGAAAGTAAATCACACCTCCATAACGTTAGCTAACTAATAGGTATAAAACTTGTGCTGCTGGCATTTTCTGAGCTCAAATATAATAACTAAATTTGTTTTATCTTGGTAAAAATTAGCATTATTAGAATTAAAAGCAGCGACACTTTATTATCCACTAGTTCATGGAAATATCAGGTCAGATAAAAGTCAGCTGTGCTTAATTCTGTAATTATTGAGTGCCTGAAATCTGCCTGGAACCATGCAGGGAACTTAGGACATAAGGGTGCAAAGATTACTGTGCCCTCACAAGCTGACTGTCCTGTGAAGAACTAGGATACGAGGGCATTCAGCAAATCACCTCACTACAGTGCAGTTTGCACGCCTGCTAAATAGGGATATTGATGCCCGTTTTACAAGCAACAGCGCTGCATATTTCTCTTATATGAGAGATTCAAATTATAAATAAAGAACAAAATAAAAGAAAGATAATAGGAAGTACGCGGACTGATCTTTCTCAAATGAGAGACACCAAGGGACAGAGGGACAGGAGACGAAAGGGGAGAAAAGGGGGTGGAAAAGGAATGTGTCGCGTGCAGGTGTCACCTCCGCACAAGGAATGTGGACATTCCGTACTGCAAGGAAGCCCTCAAAAAATAGATAAAAGAAATGGATATCAATTAAATTAAACAGGATAAAAAAGTAATATGTGCTCAGAATTGTAGTTTGAAAACTTACTAAAAATTAAAATTACTAAATAAAGTCTATATGACAAAAATACAACTGCACAAAAAAAAATACAACTGCACTCTTAAATGATATAAAAGTATGAAAATGAAATGATAATAGGAAAATATGAGAAGAAATATTGGCTCAGATTTATGGTAGTTCTCTTAGAAACTTCAGAAAAATCAAATTATTATTATTATCATACTATAAAAACTTGAAGGAAGTTTAAAAAATAGAGATTTCCCAATTCATTTTACTAAACTGATTCTACCCTAATGCTAAAACCTTATTAGGACACATTACAAAAGATTAAAGCATAGTCTAGACCCACTTAAGCATATTCATTTATTTATATAAATAAATTATTAGCAATTCAACCCTAGCTGTAGATTAAAATAGTCCCTCACCATGAGCAAAAATTTATTCTAGGAATGCAAGGACAGTTCAACATTAAGAAATACATTAATGCTTTTCTTGATATTAATAATTTAAAGAAGAACACTTATAATTATCTCTCTAAGCATATAAAAAATACAAATGATAAAATCCAAAATCCATTTTGATTTTTATAGGCTTTTAGTGATTTAGATATTGAATACTACTTCATAAGTTCTACTTAAAGGGTATGACTTTGTGTCTAGAATACACAAGATAATCAACTAACATTTTTCCAGAGTAAATAAGGTTTCATGTTAAGGGGTATAGTGATATGTGCCTTTAATCCTAGCAGTCAATAGGCTGAGGCAGAGGGGTAAAAAATCATCAGAAGTTTGAGGCCAACCTGGACTACGTAAGGCCATGTATCTAAATGCAAACAAAACAAAAAAAAAGAAAATGTAATTTATTACAATATTCAAATATATACAGTCTTTATAACTTATTATTTATCAGAAAAACTTTTAAAGGAACAAAATATGGGTGATTTAAAGATAAACAAAAGTGATCTGGAACACACATAAAGGAAGAAAACTTCACTTAAGACACTTCCAACTATAAGGAAAGAGACATTTAATATTTAATGTTGAATATTTTCAAAATAAATTATTCTTTTTAGATTCTCCTTATCACACATTATTCTGATTTCTAACATTATTTCTACTTTAAATTGTAGTTCTCTCCCAGGAAATGTCTACCCGGTTTTCTGTACTAAGCGCGAACTTTCCCCCTTCCCAGACTTTTCTTTCAATCCTCAGTTATCCTATCCCCAATCCTTCCACAGCTCTTTCATTTGATTTCTAAATTTTATGTTGCCATTTACTGATAATCATTTTACATGCCACAGAACACCTATTATTAACTCAGTCTGACATGTAGTAGGTGGATTAATTTAATATGCATTTGCTGACTTAGCAACTGAATTCTTATGGAAACTTTCTGATGAATAACTTCCATTTAATCTTGCTTTGAAAGTGTATAAACCCCCAAACAAGTTACAGTCCATACACTTGAAAGAAAATACTTCTAACAATACTTAGTCCATATTAAATGTGTACATATCTCGCAGAGAGAATTATTGTGCGACCACCAGGTTAAAGATGTGCTCATCTTGACTGCCTAGAGAGCTAGATAAGGGTCCCAATTCATGGCTCAGTGTGTCTGTAAGAGAATTTCACAGGTCTTCTGATTTTCTTTCTCTTCCCCAAACCTTGTTCTCTCATTTTGTTATTCTATAGTTGCTGACTTATGTGAATTCTAGGCCCCTAACACACTCAAACTCAACACATAACACAGTAGTCAGTTTCGATAAAAAAAATTTCCCCCAAAAATCTCATGTGTTTGGGAGGTCAGTAGACCACACAGTGCTATATTCTTCAGTGGATTCTTCTATTGAAGGGTTCACTATCTGAATGTGCTATCAGGAAATAGTGCCTGGCTGGAAGTGAGTCACTTGGGCTATGACTGAAGAAGGTATTCATGTCACCAACTCTTCCCTTCTCTCTGATTTCTAGGTGCCAGGGGTCAAGAACCAACTCTCTGATAGGCCCTTCTGCCATCCTATGTCTGCCTGGAGCCAACCAAACACACACTGAAGCAGTGAGTCAGATTAACCCTCTCCTCCTTTACATCAGGCATGCCTGGTGTTTTGTCACACAGATAGGAAAGTAACTAAGACAGCTACTGAATCAAAGTTGCCCCCATACTAAACAGAACAAGTAAGTAAATATTTAGCAAAAGAAGGAAAACAACAACATGTAAATTACATGACTAGAATAAGCCAACACATAACCATTATAACCATGAATGTAAATGGCCTCAATTCACCAGTCAAAAGGAAAAGATTGGCAGAGTGGATTAAGGAACAAAATCCAACGATATGCTGTATACAGGAAACATATTTTACTCAAAAAGAAATCCACAGGCTGAAAGTTAAAGGATGGAAAACAACTCTCCATGCAACAGGTCCCCAGAAAAAAGCAGGGGTAGATATTATGTTTGCAGACAAGGTAAACTTCATACGAAAAACAATCAAAAGAGATAAAGAAGGCCATTACATACTAGTTAGGGGAAAGCTGCAAGATGAAGAGATAACAATCCTAAATATTTATGCACCAAACAATGGAGCACCAAACTTTACAACTCAAGTCTTAACAAACGTGAAAAATCAACTAACTAATAACACTATTTTAATGGGGGACGTAAACACCCCTCTGATGCAGAGACAGGTCAACCAGACAGAAACTCAGCAAAGAAATAACAGACCTGAACCAAAAGTGTGAACAAATGGACTTAGTAGATGTATACAAAGTGTTCCACCCCACAACATCAGAATACACATTTTTCTCAGCTGCACATGGGTCTTTCTCTAAAATTGACCACATTCTAGCCCATAGAGCATATCTACCTGAATGCAAAAGAGTTGAAGTTATCCCTTGCATATTATCTGATCGCAGTGCAATGAAACTGGAAATTAATCACAAAGGGAACACCAAAAACCGCATAAACATTTGGAAATTAGACAACAACCTCCTGAATAACCAATGGGTCACACAAGAATGTAAAGAAGAAATTAAAAAATACCTACAAATAAATGAAAATGCAAGTACAACCTACCGGAATCTGTGGGATGCAATGAAAGCACTCCTCAGAGGGAAATTTATAGCAATGAACTCATATATAAAGAAAACAGAAAGACAGCAAATAAATAACCTAATGCTACACCTCAAACTCTTAGAAAAAGAGCAACAAACCAAACCAAAAGCCCAAAGAAGGGAGGAGATTATAAAACTCAGGTCAGAAATTAATGCAATTGAGATGAAGAAAACTCTACAAAAAATAAGTGAATCAAAGAGTTGGTTCTTCAAAAGAATAAATAAAACTGATAAACCCCTAGCCAACCTTTTCAAAAAAAGAAGGGAAAGAACTCAAATTCATGCAATAAGGAACGAAAAGGATGAAATCACCACACAAGAGATCATTAATACCTACTTTGAAAATCTTTACTCCCATAGGATAGAAAATTCAGAAGAAATGGACAGATTCCTAGAAAGGTAGAAATTACCAAAATTGAATCAGGAAGACTCAAAAATCCTGAACAACCCAATATCAATTAACGAGATTGAAGATGTCATAAAAAACTTACCAACTAAGAAAAGCCCAGGCCCTGATGGATTCACAGCAGAATTCTACAAAACATTCAGAGAAGATCTAATACCAACACTCCTCAAACTCTTCAGTGAAATCGAAAAGGAAGCAACTCTCCCTAACACGTTTCAGGAGGCAAGTATTATACTGATACCAAAACCAGAGAAGGACCCAACCAAGAAAGAGAACCATAGGCCAATCTCTCTAATGAACATAGATGCAAAGATACTCAACAAAATACTTGCAAATAGAATACAGCAAATCATAAGGAAAATTATACACCATGACCAGGTAGGATTTATTCCAGGAATGCAGGGATGGTTCAATATTCACAAATCAATTAATGTAATACATCATATCAGTGCAGCCAAAGACAAAAACCACATGATCATCTCAATAGATGCAGAAAAGGCTTTCGACAAAGTCTAACATGCATTCATGTTAAAAACCTTAGAAAAAATAGGAATAGATGGCCTCTACCTCAATCTGATCAAAGCCATCTATGACAAACCAACAGCCAACATCATATTAAATGGACAAAAACTGAAAACTTTCACTTTAAAGTCAGGAACAAGACAAGGATGTCCATTGTCACCACTCCTATTCAACATAGTCCTGGAAGCATTAGCCAGAGCAATTAGGCAAGAGAGAGTAATAAAGGAATCAGGATAGGAAAGGAAGAAGTTAAACTATCACTATTTGCAGATGACATGATACTATACATGGAGGACCCCAAAACCTCCACAAGAAAACTCCTGGAATTAATTGACAAATTCAGCAGTGTAGCTGGATACAAAGTCAACACCCAAAAGTCAATAGCATTCCTATACATGAACAACAAACAGACTGAGAGAGATATTGAGGAAACCATACCCTTTAGTAGCATCCAAGAAATTAAAATACTTAGGAATCAATCTAACAAAGAATGTGAAAGATTTATTCAGTGAAAACTACAGTACTCTGAAAAAAGAGATCGAAGAGGATTTCAATAAATGGAAAAACATACCCTGCTCATGGTTAGGAAGAACCAACATTGTGAAAATGGCCATACTACCAAAACTGTTGTACAGATTCAATGCAGTTCCCATTAAACTACCATTAGCACACCTCACAGATCTAGAGAAAATATGCCTTAATTTCATCTGGAACCAGAAAAGACCCAGAATAGCAAAAGCAATCCTGGGCAACAAGGACAAGTCAGGTGAAATCACAATCCCTGACCTGAAATTATACTACAAAACTACTGTAATAAAATTAACCTGGTATTGGCTAAAAAACAGACCTGAAGATCAATGGAACAGACTGGAAGATGCAACCACAATGAGAAACACACGCAGCCACCTAATATTTGACAAAGGAGCCAACCAAACTCACTGGAAAAAGGATGACCTGTTTAATAAATGGTGCTGGAAAAACTGGCTTGCCTCCTGCCAAAAACTGAACATAAACCCAAGTCTATCACCATGCACCAAACTCAGGTCAAAATGGATCACAGATCTCAATATTAAAACAGAAACACTAAATCTATTGGAAGAGAATGTAGGTAAAAATCTTGGACATAGAAGTCAGCAGAGAGTTCATGAACAAAGATGAAACATCAAGGGAAACACTTCAAAGAATCAGTAACTGGGACCTCATCCTACTTAGAAGTTTTTGTACATCTAAAGAAATCACCAGCAAAGTAAAAAGAAATCCCACAAATTGGGAAAAACTCCGAGCTAGCTGTCCCTCAGTCAAAGGTCTTCTATCTAGAACATACAAAGAATTAAAAAACATGTACCTACCCAAATTCAAAGACCCAACCCAGAAATGGCTATCTGAGATGAATACACACTTCTCAGATAAAGAAGTACAAATGGCAAATAAATATGAGAAAATGTTGCGCATCCTTAGTCATCCGAGAAATGCAAATAAAAACAACACTGAGATTCCATCTCACCCCAGTAAGAATGGCCAGTATGAAAAAATCATCCAATAACAAATGCTGGCAAGGCTGTGAAGAAATAGGGACTCTATTACACTGCTGGTGGGAATGCAGACTGGTGCAACCACTGTGGAGAGCAGTTTGGAGATTCCTCAGCAAACTAGGTCTAGAGGTTCCATTCAAACCAGCTATTCCCCTTCTGGTTATTTTCCCAGCAGATCTGAAAGCATCATATCACTCTGATATATGTGCACCCATGTTTATAGCAGCACAATTTGTAATAGCTAAATTGTGGAAGCAACCCAAGTGCCCATCCACAGAAGACTGGATTAAAAAACTGTGGCATTTTATACAATAGAATATTATTCAGCTATAAAGAGGGACAGATATGGAGCCTTTATAGGCAAATGGTCAAAATTAGACAACATACTTATAAGTGAAATAAATCAGAGGTACATGTGCAGGCAATGTGTTGTGTCACTGGTGTAAGAACCTAGGGGTGGGAACATAAACTAAGAGTTATGAAGGAAATCTGTTCAAAAGTAAAGAACAGAGGGGATGAGGGAAAGGAGAAAATAATGAGGTAAAAATTTATGTATGTATGTATGTAAGTATCTATGTATATACATGTATGCAGGATAGCTGGCGTGGTTCTACTATTGAGTTATGTCATTGAATAGTAGGGAATAGTTGATGACTGATTGTTTGATAAATCTTGTATGTCTTTATGTGCTCTCCAGTGCATACATTTTGAAGATATCAATATGAAATGCAACAACTATTGTTGGTTTTCTGTTGCTTTGTCTATAATTCAATTATGATTATAAGTTTATTGAGCGACTTTGCGTCTCTTTGTTAATGCTTTTCGTTTTTTTTTTTCTCTTCCTTTTTCTGTTGTCTTTGATGTAGTTCTTTTTGCTTTCACACTATAAAAAGAAGTTGTACTACTGACTTAGGTCACTTTATTGTAAGGAATAGTAGATGATTAATTGTCTGATCAATTTTGCATGTCTATACCTATTTTCCTGAATATAGAATTAGAAATTATCAATATGTAATGCAACAACCATTGATGATTTCCTGTCACCCTATCTGTAACTCAGATTCGATTGTACTATTCTTATGCTACTTTGTGTATGTTTGTTAATATCTTTTTGTTTTTTATTACTATACATTTAAAATTAAAAAAAAAAGTTGCCCCCATACTTACCCTTTGTCCATATCTGAGTTCACCTGAACCCATGGTACAGAATCTCTTTTGGGGCAAAAAACCTCACCTCAGTGCATCTGTTTGTCTAGTTGAACGAGTGATTTGACACCAGGGAAACTTGTTGCAGATTCACCTAAAAGGCACATGATTTCTGAGCCTGAAGCATTTCTACACCGGTGTCGCAGATTCTCCAGCCTCTGAAAGAACAAGCTGCAGCTCATTTCACCTGGTGCCTGGTATTTGTGTTGCTGACCTGCACTTTAGTGCGGTTTATAATCGATCTGCTCCCCTTTCCTTTCACGTTTCCCACCTCCATACGCCTCTGGGATTTATTCCCCAGGAAAGAATCCGACCCACAAGTTGGGGCATGAGTCCGCCTTGGAGGCACTCACAACCCAGGATTCACGTCCTGTGTCTTCAGTTATTTTGGATGGAGGTGTCGTTTATGGTGCAGCAGGCTGGACATGTTTGCTTCATCTGTCACATTTTATGAGTTCTATGGAATCATGTGCATGTTAGTCCTTTAAAGGCCTTGTACCGATTTACTGTTCAACCGTTTTTCTCATTGTGGTATTGTTTTGCTCAGAACTGAAATGAAAGTAGAGTGCTGATAGCATAGAAAGAATATTAAATTTAAAAAAAAAATGGAGGAACTAATAGAAGAGCAAAATAATCTAAGGAATTCTCTCCTTCATCCATGGTCTCTCTTTTAAGTAAACATTTCAGTTAGTTTTGGACCATTATCAACTAATGAGTGTCCTTGAATACTATCAGTTCAGACACACTAAGCATAATCGAGATCCTGTTTCAAAAAAACTAATGATAAATAAATCTGGGACACGTTATATCAAAGCCACTGAAAACAAAGCTGTAACAGCACAAACGACTAACAAATGGCCACTCAAACAATGACAGTAACACTTTAAGGAACTGTATTTGATTTAAAATGATGGAGAACAATAAACAAATTTTATACTCCAACATAACAGTGGCTGCAAACGTAGGGTACACATGCTGCCGCAGGCTGTTTGTATCATTGAAAGCTCTGAAAGGTTTACCATCAGCAGTATGTATACCTATATGTGTTATGTGTTTTGATGAAAAAAATGTTCAACTCTTGCATTCCATGATGGTCTTGACCGTGTTCCCTCATTTTGAGTGATTTTACCATATTTAATGATGGATGTTATATACTTTAATAATATAATTTTATGCAAATTAGTTTAAGATATCAAATGTTCCACTTGTTTTAAATTCCTACCTCTGAAGATGTCAAAAGTACTAGTTTACTTCTAAATCAGCACAAAACAAACATATTTTAACTCTGGTTTCTTAAAGGTTCTTCAGCAGTTCTTGAATATTTCATATCAATCAATACTTTGCTTATACCCAAGTGATAAGTATTGGCAATGGTCCAACAAAAGAACACTTACTAATATAAATGTTTCCATTACGGGACATAACTCCAAGTACCCACTGAATGTTAGAATTAAATTTTTCTTTATTCTTATGAACAATAAGCTGATTATAGTGTTCTTTTATCCCAGGTGCTGGACTTTCTTTTTGGCATTCATCAGTATCAAAGAGCAGATTTAAAGTGCATCTTTTTCTCTTAAATAATCATCTACTTTGAAAACTGTCCACTTACACTGATCACTGGAGAATGGAAACTATCTGAGAAAAATAGAAATAATGAAGCAAATATTTGAGGAGAACAGAAAATACTCTTCTATACTAGTAAATCATTGAAGATTCAAGGACTGTAATATTTCACTAAAATTTTAGTTAATTCTGTTTCAGTTTCAACAGAGATGACATTTTGTCACTGATTTTCTTTCTATCTGAATTACACTATATGCTGGCTTTTTAGTTTCACAGCATCCCTGTAAAAGTGAACAGTGAAATATTTCCTCATGGCCATAAATCCTTTGTTGCTAACACCAATATTTTCTAGGAATTACTGATAAAAGAGAACCAAAATATGAGAAGCTAGAAAATGAACAAGTAAAATAAAAAAAATATGTACTGAAGTAAAGACATCCTTCTCCTGGATTTTTTCTTAGGCTTGATCATTTATCTTTTATAGGAACTACTCTTCCTTGGAGAATGTTCTCTGTCACCATCTTTTCTGATGCATTTGTCAAGGTCTGAAGAACAACATATCTCCCAGGAAGGCAAGCTAGATCAGAGTAATGTTCTCAAGCAAGAAAAATATTAAGAGGCAAATTTCCTGGAACTCTATTTTTCTTCAAGTAGAGTACTTTCTATATTCTTTAATATTATCTTGCTCTTATAGGTAGAGTATTATAAAATATCTTGATGTTAATTCATAAAGCATTGACTTCAGAAATAGTTCTAAAAGCTAATCACTTCCCAGAAAATGAATTTCCTCATACTGATCAAGAAAAAGGGAACATTTAAAGGTGTTTTGCTTGCAAATGTCCATAAACAATGTGTATCAGACAAAGATAGAACCATATGTTTCCCTGTGGATTGCATTTTGGCATTGGTAATTCCTGTGAAACTTTATATATATATATATATGAACATTCTATAATACCATATATTAGGACTTAAACTAGTTTTTCGAAATAACTTCCCAGGACCAAAAGTTAAGTGCATATTGTATTGAATTCCATATATTTACAAAATAAATCATATTGTCTATTCTTTTGCCAAAGAGATTGAGAATTTAAAAGTATCTCACAATAACCAGACAAAATACTTCAGGGAAGAAAAATGTTTAAAAGCTAATGGGCAGAAAAGCATTTGATGAAGAAGCAGAAATGCCAAATAAATGCATGAAAAAATGTTCAGCATCATTAGTCATATGACAAATGCAAATTGAAACCATGCTGAGATTCCATCTCACTCCAGAAAAAAAGGCTATCATCAAGCAGTCAACCAATAACAAATGCTGGAGAGAGTGTGCGGATAAAGGAACCCTTCTCTACTGTTGGTTGGAGGGTAGACTGGTGCTTATTGTGGAAATCAGTGTGTCGATACTTCAAAAAACTAAAATTACAGGTCCTGTTTGACCCAGTTAATCCTGTCCATGGTATCATTCTGAAAGAATTAAAAGCATCATACCACAGTGATATATGACCACCATCTTTACAGCAGCATAGATTATGGTAGACAAACCTTGGGAACAGCCAAAATGCCCATCAACCAATGAGTGGATAAAGAGGATGTGACTTTTTTTAATTCAATGGAGTACTAACTATTCTGCCATGAAGAAGGATGAACTTGAGACATTTGTAGGTAAATGGACACACCTTAGACTACACTCTTAAGTGAAATACATTGGAGTCACATGTTCAAATATTCCATATTTCTCTGATGTGAGAAACTAATAGTGCTCAGTGAGGACCAAAATGTATAATAGATACTGTTGCAAGGAAAGAAAATGTTCCAATTGTAACTGGGGGCAGGGATGAGAGAGAAGGAAGGAAGGGAGAAGGAAAACAAGAGAACGGAAGGAAAGAAATGGAAACAAAGCTTTTGTAAATAAGCAGGGCGAGAGGTTGAAGGCAGGGGGGAAGGAAGGAAAACGAGGAAGCAAGTTGCATCATGTACAGGTGCAAATTCACTAGGACGATTGTGACCTGTGTGTGTGTGTGTGTGTGTGTGTGTGTGTGTGTGTGTGTTGTGCACCAGTAAAAGTATTTCTTCAAAAAGCAATAAGTAGAAAATTTCTCACAGCCAAAGCTAAAGTTTTCAGCTAAAAAATAAGACATAGTATTAGAAGCAGGATGTGAGATTGTTGTAGTTTGAAGTTTTTTCAAGGGGAACAATACAATACAGGATACGTATTTTATAAGATTATTTATAATAGTCATCCAAAGAATCATACACAAAGAGAGTGCACAAAGTTGTCCATACACTAAGGACAAAGAATCAAGCTAAGGGCCTGGATCCCATGGCAATGTCCTATATGAGTCCAGCTGAAGACCGAGAGCCCATGGCAACGCCTCCCACAAGCCCAGCTGGAAGTCTAGAGCCCATGAAAATGTCTCACGCAGGCCCGTTCCATGGGTCTGCACCGGCAAGGCCCAAAGGTCAGTGGTAGAGGCTGGAAAGTCTGCACAGCGGTATGAAGGATCTGTGCTAGCAGGCTGAGGGATCTTCACTGGAGCCAGGAAGTGACACTCAAAGTAAGAATCAGAGTTTCCCCCAAAAGATACCACAGCCATCCTCAGCAACAATGAGGTCTCAAGCTCCTCCAGTGGTAACAGCTGAGTTTATCAGAAAAGCCAGCATAAAAAGCTCCTCCGGGTAAATCAACAGCTCTCCACAGCTTCTAAACTTCTCCCTCTCCAGTTCTCCCTCTTAGGGTGTTGGCAGCAATCCTCAAGTGGGCCTCCCACATGCAGCACCACAGCTGGATGTTACAAATTGACCACAAGATGTCAACCCACCCCAGAGTGAATTTTTGAATTCTAGGACATCTGAGAAATAGAACAATGTGTAACAAGGAATAATTCTGAACTAGTCATTTGCTGACATCAGAGATTGTTACTAAGCTTTATTCTGGAAATATGTCATCTTCTTTTGCTCATTGTTTGTTCTCATTCATCTCATTTTGAGCAAATTCCACAGATCTAGAACAACTGGCCCCATCCTTCCTGTCTTTGAAAGTTTTTTCATGTACATTAAAACAAGTTTTTAAATGAGATATAGAACTTTGTCTTACATAAAACTTAGGGGCAAAACAAAAGTATACATTTACTTTATTCCAGGGATAATGTATGCATTAATACAAAACGATTGCAAACTCAAGATGGTATTACATAGCCATCAGTTTTGAAATAACATTTTTCGAAGTTGCTGTTTCCAATCATAGCAAAGCAAGATTACTCCGAGTCTATGTCTAGTTTTAACTCCAAGCTGCCCAGAGGGACTGTTTCACAGACTCCTCACTGTGAGAATCTCAGGGGAAGAGCCCTGAACTGAAGTGTCTGTGGTTTTTTTATTGATAGAGCTGGAGAGTAAGTACAAAGGCTAAAAGAAGAATGTCTGTGCAGGAATTCATGTTGGGGACAGGAGAAGGATAGACTGGTCTGCTTGTGACTCATTCTTCCCTAAACAAGCCACAGAGGCAGACAGAACAGTGGCTGAAGCAACCGTATCTAGGGATAATCTCTCTCGGCTCCTGCTCAGCTGCTGTCCTTTCAGGCCTGCTTTATTTTCATTACAGGAAGCCTGGACACTGCCTTCCTCTTAGCAATCATTTCAGTTACTCCTCCAGCCAGAGTCTCCCCATATTTCAGTGTAATACAAATTAAATACACAAACTACAAAAACATATCTTAATTCACTTAACCAATCTTTGGAGACTATTTTCAAATTTTGTTATAAATAACTAGGAATGAAAAGATAGAATGCCAGCTCTGTTTTAAAGCCATTTTAAATAAGCAAAGTATAATCTCAAAACATGGGTTCTATGTAGTAAGGAGTCTTCCCTGTGTTGTGATTGTAGTGTTTAAAGTTTTTCTTGAGTGGAAAGGTAGGTCATGGGAGTGCCCTTGTGCAGATCCTCAGGGCACGAGGATAGTAAGGCGGTCTGCCACACTTCTAAGGTAGTAGAAGGCTAGGGGCTGCTGCCTACCAGCCAGAACAGAAATCCTGAGTTGGGTTGTGAAGTGTCCACACTGGGTCAGTAGGGGAGAACGGTCAACCAGCAGTGCATGGCACAGTGTGTGAACATCTGAACACAGTGATAAAATACTGGTATGGTGGGAGAAAGATGGTTCTTCAAATAGAAGAAATACATATAGGGGATTTATCAAGTCAGTGAACATCCTGAAAGTAATATGAGCCAGACTTCTCATCTTCAGAAGCATGAGTTGTAAGTACAGAAATTACAAAGACTGTGATGAAACCATGATGTTGGATTAGAATCAAAGATATTTCATTTGTTAGCTCATAGACAGATGACAATAGATTTTAGGATAACTTCTGACTGTAGATAGGGCCAGAAAACAGCAACATTAACTGCAGTGAGTCCATCTACAGTTCATGGTGTGGCTGCTAAGTACTTTCTCTACTGAAACTAATCACAGAGATCATCAAAAAATAAGAACGATTTTAAGACTGGGACAGGGAACAGACAAGATCTACTCTGAGTATTGTCTTGCGCCACATAATAAAGAATTTTCTAGAAAATAGGGAGGATATATATAAAAGACACAAATTCCACTTCCAATAATGACAAAATGGTTCTGATCAGATGAAATTTTCCATAAGTAACTACTATATGATGGGAAAAATACGGAAAACATCCTGAAAGCATTGGAGGGTGGTCAAAAGCCTAAAGATAGTTGGGAGGAGTATCTTGATTTTAATGCATTTTAACCCACAAAGAGGGTTCTTTTGCATTAAGTAAGGTGTTTAACACATAAAGAAAAAATCCTTAGTTTAACAAGCTTAAATACTAGAATTTGGAGCAAACACAACAACTAGAAACAGTAATGTTCCACAAAGAGAACCAGAGATCTGCAGCCCTACACTCTAAATAAAAAGAGTGGATAGTACAAAATCCCTACAGCTGAGGAACAAACTCCAAGCAATCCCAGCAAAGAAAATACTGAACAGAGATGTCAGATGCTGTTGAACACATTGGAGATACAGCAATATCTACTCAAAATATAAAAAATAAATTTTATTCTTTTTGAGACAGGGCCTCACTGTGTAGCTCATGCTGGCCTTGAGCTCACTATGTAGCCCAGGCTGGCCATGATCCTCCTGCCTCAGCTTCCCGAGTGCTGAGACTGCAAGTGTGAGCCACCGTGCCCAGCTTGAGTAAGTTTTAAAATTTTTAAAAATACATCAAAAATCACCAACAAGTGGAGGTGCAAGAGGACTTAGTGATCTAGAGGCCAGGTCAAATAAAATTAGGCAAGCTGCTGAACAGATTTTCATAAATGTGTAGGACAGTAGGAGAAAAATTAACCAGGTAAATTTGAAGTTGTAGAAGAAAGGGAGATAACTGTCTCAATATATGATGCATATAGCATTATATAATCCCTCAAAACACATGCTGTTCCCATGTGTGGCCTTACACAGGTTCTCTGGAAACAGCCATGTCTCACTGATATCAAGGGTTTCGACCCAGGGCCAGGGATAAGCTTTACTCCAGAATCCACTAGAAAATCAAGAGAAGTTATTTCCTAAGAAAAGAAGGAATTTAACAGTTTTCTTCATTTTTCAACTTGGAATTTTAATGATTCCTGCCTTGATTGTTTTAGGGCCAAAATCTGCTCTTGCTGTGTTAAGAGTTAAGACTGTACAAAATTGTCCAGTGTGTTTGCCAATTTTGTGGTGAGAAACAAGCTATTTTCATTCTGGAACTTATTAATGATTTCTGAAAGGTGTTTGAACTCATATACATAATTTTAAAGCCACATAATTTGTATTGCTGAGCTTTAAAAGATTCAAAGAAAGAAAATTATCTCAAGCTGAAAGCTTTAACTACCATGTTTCAACCTGAAGGTATTTTTTTTAATCAGAAACTCTAATGGATCTTTGACAATAATGTTGGGAACAAAGTTGCTTTAACTCAGGAGGGTACCAACTAAATGAAAGCGAACACAGCTAATTGCATGGTAATTACTTTATATACAATACCTGAAACTTGGTATTAGTCATTATGAATGATGGCAGATGGGTCACGATGTCTTTGCTCACTTTAGCACTGCAATTGGCAAGCCGAATTCAATTCATTTTCACATTTCCATATGAATGGTCTCATTGATAGCATTTAATAAGCTTTTCATTTTATCCTATTTTATAGGTTGTTTACCTCCTGAAAATGATATGTTTGGTCAGAGTAATCACTTCAAAAAATGCTAAGAAATTTACTGGAAAATATTTCTACTCAAGATTATCCCTGATGTATTGAACTTAAATGTAAGTGTTCCATAATGGTACAGCCTACTCACGTGGGTGATTCATGTTGTTCCATTAAAATTGTCCTTCTGGTGAATTTCACAATCCTAATTGATCAATATCCACTTTCTAATGAGTCATTCCTACCAAAGACAAAGCTTAATGTCCTATGCTGGGCTTTCAATATCTCATTGTATGGTATGACTCTCTCACAAAGACAAAGCAGAGTAAGAGCTATACCTTAAAAATGAATGCATTAGTAAGTGCACAAAAGTAATTGCATTTAAAATACAATTATATGGTTCACCAGGTGTTCTCACAAATATAATATTATTTATATTATTTCTCACAACAAAACTATGAAGCAAGTAAGGAAAAGTTCATTATGTCAATTTGTTATCCAGTCTTTTCAGGGAACTATTCGTTTCTCCTAGATAAGACAGTTGTTAGCATACAAAACTGTTAGATCATTTCCTTTTACTGTAGTCCTTTTTTTTGCAGTGCTTCTTCTTTAATTTCTGGGTGTGTGTGTGTGTGTGTGTGTGTGTGTGTGTGTGTGTGTGTCTTCTTTTTGCTAGCTAATCTAGTTAAAGGTTTGTCAATTTTGCGGATCTCCTATGTTTTTCCTACTCTCCACTTGGTCTATCACTGCTTTGAGATTTCTTTCTTTTCTCCTACAAAAGGAGAAACATCCTTTTTTATTTTCTAGAAGTATAAAGTCGGGTTGCTGATTTGAAATATTTCTTCTACTATATTTTATTAATTCACCATTATAAAACTGTTTTGACATTGTTTTCACTATATCCTCTGAGTTTGCATAGGCTGTGGTTTTACTTTTATTTACTTCAAAGAATTTTCTAATTTCTCTTCTGACTTTTGGCTCTAGTCATAAAAGAGCTTTGTTTATATCCACATATTTGTGGACTTTCTAGTGTGAATTTATATTTGCATTCCATTGTAATTGGAGAAGATAATTTGAGTGATTTGTGTCTTTAATTGTTAAGGTTTATTTTATAATGTTTTCACAATTTTGCAAGCAGACAATTTCTATCTTAGAATGTTCCTTGAGCATGTAAGAAGCATATGTACTGTGCGGAATGTTCTGTACATATCTTCAGTCCACTTGCTCCATATCTTGTCTATGACTTTGATACCTTCTTTGATTTTGACTGTTCTATACAATTGGTATATTAAAGTCTCCTACTATTATGCAGTTGTTTATTATTCCCTTGAATTCTGTCAAAGTTTGAGTTGTAATGCATGAATATAACTACCATAACTTTTGATGAACTGACAATTTGTTGTCCTTCTTGGTCTTTTTTGGTAAATGTTTTTGACTTAGAGTCTACATTCCTATAGTCACTAATTCTCTCTTTTGGCTAGCATTTGGATTAAATATGTGGTTCTGTTTTTCTCATTTTCAGTGGAGCATAGGGCAGTACTTTGTTAATTCAGAAATTGCTACAGATAGAAATGTTACTAATAACAGTGTTTTAATGTAAATTCCACTTTACCTGGCCAGAAATGACATCCAGGGCATTAATAAAAATAATGGGTTGTCACAGACTGAATGCCCAGGTCACTTAGGACAAAAGCCAAAGAAGAATCTCAGATATAGCCAAGAAAAAATCACTGGCCTCAGTGATGGCAGTGCATGACAGGCTTCTTGGTGTGCTGAAGACAGTATATATCCTACCTGGATGTTCTTTTAGCCCCTTAGATGAGGTTACCAATGAAGGCACAGTTTTAAGTGGGGTGCTTTGCACCAGCACACCTTAGAAGCTGTTAAGCAGTCCAGTTTGGCTGACCAAATTGGATATCGTTGATTCAGCAGGGCAGGACCGGTGCTTTGCTGGTAGAACATTTTAGGCCTGCTAGCCCAAGCAGCTGCAAGTGGCTGTGACTTCCATGTATTCTGACAGCTGTTTCTGCCATTGGATGCACCAGCAACTCAGACTTTTAACACATCAGTTACCTGAGACTATTGCTAGATATATAGCATTTGAATGCCAACTCCTTGCCTGGAATCAGGCATTAGTGATTAGTTTGTGGCCAGAAGGTCACATGTCACACTGTGGCACAAACTGTCCATTCTCCATCTCATTTGGATGCTTACAACCAATAAAACTGGAGAAGCTCTATAGAGCTAAACTATGAAATGGAAATGGTACCTTCAAGATTGTTTTCATTTGAGATGACAAGGTACTAGCAAGCTTCATTAACAAATGGCTAACACAACAGAAGAGACAAAGCAACTCACAGAAGATGCTTCATCCCTAACACCTGGAGCCTCGAGTTAAGAGGCATGTCTACTTATATGTTTGCCAGACTAAAGCCGACAGGTTCCACTGGGTTGCAACTGCAATCTGGCTACGAGACAGACTTTTTTTTTTTAACTAAGATTAAACATAGGTACTCTGCCCACTGAGCCAAAACATAAGCAAAAGTGGCAGCCATGGAAGTTGCCCCTACTGCCATATTCTACTACATTTTCATCAGCTCATGGGCCATCTCCAGCATCCTAGCCATTTGGTCAGAAGATGATAACTGAGTGACCATGCTATTAGAAAATTCCCAAAATGAGATTAAAGGCTATGGAAATAGCTTGCTGCCTAAAAGGAACAAATATACATTATTCATATGGATACTGAGAGTACCTTAGCTATTTCTGTGAGGGACTCATAACGTCCTTTTTGATATCCCATGTGACTTCACTGTAAGCAAGGACTATGCTTTACTCCCCCTAAAACACAAGGCATACCCATTTACTAAACCGTGGTAAGTATGATTATTTTTTTGCGGCAAAGAAAATACAACAATAAAAAATGATACAGAATTTCAAAACAAGATGATAGAAAATTAACAATGGTTATTATATTGCACATTGTTGTCTTCAAAGTAATTGCTCAGATTACCAGATCTAGGTGTGTGAATTATTTTATATAGGAAAAAGTGTGCACATTTAATTACATTAAGTAGCTTCCTACAAGGATGTGGTGGTGAACTTAACATGAAACATGCCTCAATGGGCTGTTTGTTATCACTGAGATTTCTAAATGGTTCCCCATCAGTGCTTGTATTAGCCAGTGTTTACTAGAGAAACCAATTTAACACAAGATAAACCAATATACATAAATTTCCAAGGTTGACTTTCAATGGTCACCTGAAGAGTCAGACAAGGAAGATTGCGGGGCGTGTCTGCATGTTGGAGAATGAAGAATTCAGCTGGTCTGGAACTCACTGCAGTGCCCATGAAGGTCTGTATCTGGAGGCCAGTAAGTGTGGGATGGATGCTGAAGAGTCTGTGCTAGAAGCCAGGAGCTGAGATCCAAGGTGAAGGAGAAGGTGGGAACTCCTCTGAAGAAACAGAAATAGTTCCGTCCTTCTTTACTTCCTCTTTATACTCTCCAGATAACAAACTGCCTTAGGTTAGGTCTTTCCCACCCTAGGGTATATAATCGCTCAACTGATTTAGTTACACTTCTCTTACTCAAATTGACACAATCAACCAGCACACTGCTATAGGCAATGTATTCTGAACTATGCAGAGAGGTCCTAAGTGAAATCACATGGATCTTTATAAAAGCAAAGCAGACAGAGGTTCATATATACATGGAGCAGAAGACAATGAGTGGACAAAAGGAAGAGAGAGTTGGTGGTACTGGCCTTGAAGGCTACAGTGATGCAGCAGCCTGTGAAGAGATGCCAACAGCCAACAAAGCCTGGGAGAGACAAGAACACTCCTTTCTGCAATGCCATGGGCGCGCAGCTCTTTAGATGTCTTGGTTTTGGCCCAGTGAGACCAAATTCAGTCCTCTGTTTTCCACAACTATGAGGAAGACAAATTCTGTTGTTTGAAGCCATCAAGGTTGAAATAAGTTGTTGCAACAATTACAGGAAACAAATACAATATCATTTTTCAATGGACTAAATAAAATCATCCACAGTGAAGGTGAAGAGAAAAAAGAGAAACATATCTAGGAACCCTCCCTATTGCGCTGCAGTAATTAGTAGTAAATTAAAGGAGGAAGAAATTGCAGAGGAAACCGAAGAGAAGGCTGGAATTAGATTTGAAAAATAAAGAGCCATAGTATAAAAGAAAACAGAACGTTGCAAGAGGGGCATAGTGACCCAATGTACAGCACGTACTGAGATGTAAGGATGCCTCAGTGCATCTCCGTTAATTATAATCAAGCACACATCTCTGATCATTTTTAAAAGGTATGTTTCAGAGTGGCAGTGGGAAAGGAAGCCAGGCTGGAGTGGGTTCAGGTAAATGAGAAGTAGCAAGATAAATACAATAAGAGAAGACAATCTTACATAAACAGTTTTTCAATGATAGAATGACAAGAAACGGCCAATGAAAATGGGGGAGGAAATGCATGAAGTCGGCATATTGCTGCTTTTGTTTCATTGTCCAGAGCAATGCTTCTCAGGCATTTTCAGGTAGAAATTAGTTTTAAAGAAGAAATTGAGGTTTAAAAGCACAAAAATCAAGAGATAGGTGGACTGGTTAGAGTAGGAAGGGAAAAGGGATGAAAGAATGAATGTGTTAAGATGCATTATGTACGTGTACCAACTCCACACAAAAATGTACACATTATGCAGTACAGACATATACTATCAAAAAAAAAAATGAGCCAATCTCCTATGGTGTTTGTGGCATGAGAGGAGACTCGGTATTTCTACAGACATCAAGGCAACTAAAGACTGCAATGAAGAGCTACTGTCTTACAGTGTGAAAAAGGAGCACAGGTGTAGGAAAGGTAAACAGTGCACCACTAGGTAGAATGCCATGAGCATCAACAGACTTGCAAAGGCATGAGCTCAGCTGCTTTGAAGGGAATTGTGAATTGTAGAAATGTGCATGTCATCAGACCGAGTCCAAGGAGGTTAAGGAAGTGGGGATGAGGGACCTAACCCACCCTAAATATAGGCTGTTGGCAGGTTCACTGACTTCCATAGCAGAAGAAGAATGTTCAGGACTAATCTAAAAGAGGCGTGGGAAAAGTTTCATTAGGCAAAAATGAAAAGATACATACTCTAAGAAACAGAGCATAGGCCTTCAAGAGACAGAGATTCCTTCTGAGCTGGAGCTGGGTGTATTTATAGGTCCTTGAGGGGGTTTTCAAGATGATCTAGTGTCTATATTTCTACTGCCGCCAGGTCCATCTGACAAACTATGTCAGAACTCAGAGCATTTCTGTGTCTCAGGTTGAGATCTGCTACGTACTTACAATATATTGCAGCTTCCTTGGTGGTGGAGGGAGACCAATTTACATGGGAAAAAGACTGGTCTAGAGCCTGATTATAGGCTTACCATGGGCTTAAGTTCTGTAGGATTGTTTTAGTGAACTCCTGGAAGGGAAAAATCTTTCTGTCCTAAAGTTGCAATTTTTCTTAAAAGTGCAATTTCGAAGTCAATCTTTCCTGCCTATTTTTTTTATTTCTTTTATATTACTTCAGTTAAACTAGATAATTCCAAGATGCCTTGCAGCCCTGAAATTCTGTCACTTTACAAATACCCACACCTGAAGGATTAGTGACTTCTTAAGGATAAAGAGTATTTTAGTGCTACTACTTCCAACCAGGACATTTCAAACTGTTAAGCTACTCTGACATTTCTGTTTTCCATTTAAATGGTTTTCATCCTTTTTCCTATATTTATTTGATATTAATGAATTCATTTCTGGTAACTTTACCCACCAGATAGAATCTTTACCTACTTTACATCCTTCTATTAGCAATTTTCACCCTTCCTTCCCTCCTCCTTCCTTCCCTCCTTCCTTTTCTCCTTCCATCCATCCTCCCTTCCTTCCTTCCTTCCTTCCTTCCTTCTTTCCTTTTTCTTTTCCCTCTTCACTCTCTTTCTCTTCCTCCTTTCTCTTCCTTTTGAGCCTCTATTTTCTATAGATAAAATAACAATGGTGCTAGAACTGATGTCATAAAATTATCTTCATAATTAATTAAACACCTGTAAAGCTCAAGGATGTAGCATTCTAATAATTAGTTATAACTGTTCTGACTGCCAAGAGACAACAGATTATTCTTCTTTAGGCCTTCAGCTCATGAAATCATGCTGTGTGGTGACACTGATTTCTTCTAAATTCATACAACGGTAAGAATTTGAGAATGCTCGCTATCTGGGCATATTAAAGATTGACTATTAAAGAAAATGTAAATTACAGAAAGAAACCTTTCACTGTCTGTCACATCCTGAACTGCATTTAAAGCAAGGTAGAGGCATGTGATGATAAATTCTGGGTTTGCAAAGAAATTAGACCAAAAGAGCTTAGGGATTTAATGCTGGCTCTTCACACGTTCAGTACCAAGATTTCACTTGTGGATTTGTGTCTGTCATTTCAGTCGTAGACTAACTCAGGGTTTTTGTTTCTTCAGTCCTCTTATTAGAGGTTTCAATTTTCTGTTCTTCTGGTAATTTTTCATCAATCTTCCCTCAATTTATATTACTTTAAAACTTTATATGTCCTGAATTTTAGCGTTTGTTACATCAAACTATTGCCTTGTCCTTCCTGGTTTGTGCACTGCTGATTTGTTGTAAGTTTGCACTTACTGTGATGTGACACTATCCATGATAGGGATTAAAGGCACACAAGTAATAGTAACTGATTTAAATTAAAACATTATGTGTAAATATTTCACATTTTTCTTTCCCAAAGATAAATTCTTTCAATTTCAGTCCTTACCTGATAGAGAGGTAAGGACTTATGTCATTCTGCTGTCCTGCTCCTGGGGCCCTTGAGGACAGCCTTTTAGAAACACAATTTTTTTTTGTAAGAGATATCTAGAGATAAGAAGTAACTTCCAGTAAGCCATTAAATTTTTAAAAATAAATAAAAGTCATAGTATTTTCTTAGTTAAAGCAATATTTCCCTTTTTCATACTTTGACATAAGTAAAAATGATTTTTAAATACATGAAAAATCTCAGTTTTTCCATATTAAGTAAATAGTCCATAACAAAATATTATATTTAGGCAGATGCAAAATATCACATCTTTTGCTTTGAAAATTTTGACTCAGTTTTTTAATGATAGTTATTATGGAAGAAGTTGTTATTGTTACTCTTATTAGGAGTATCATTTTCAAAGTATGATTATACTGTTTCTTTGATTAAAAACTCTTCCTATGTACTACTAATGCTTAATGTTGACCATATATTACTATAATGAGAGCAATAACAGTGACTGTCATTTACCTTCACCTACTCGGTGGCAAGAATTATCTAAGCAATTTGATTCTCTTATTAACTTTCACAAGGTAAATATTATTTTCTCCATTTAATCAATGAAAATAAGACCTTGGAGATTAGTAAATTCACAAAATTTAACCTCTCCACTTGTCTCAATGAACAGGGTGTTTTGTTTTGGTTTTTTTGCCTTTTTGGATTTTGTTTGATTTTGTTTTGCTTTTGGGTGCTAGCCATGGAACACAGGATCTTGTGAATGGTAAGCCAGTGTTTTACCCCTGTGGCAAACTGCCCATCCCTAGTTACAGGGTTTTAGGTTGTGACTAGAATACATGATATTGACTTTGAATTGTATGAAGTATCTTTTATGTAATAAAATTTGCTAAATTTCATGTTTAAGACATGGTTTTAATCTTGACAATCACAGAAATCAATGCTTTTACTTAAATGGCCGCTTGAAGGCAGAAGGAGAGACCAGCTGATAACAGAGGTGCTGGTGATAGCTGGAATTGTTTAAGAACTTGAACTGAGGTCACAAAGACTTAAGGATTCATCAAAGGAAGCAATAAAAATTGAACAAGAGGAAGTAAAGAGTTCATCAATAGGTCAAAGAAGTGGCTGAGCAGCAGAAGCAATGTATACTATTGTTCAAGGAGAACTTTAATAATAAAGAATATTCAAATTTTAACTCTAAAATAGAAGAAAAGTGCAACTAAAGAAAGAGATCGGGATATTTTCATTTGACAATGCAGCTGTAAAAGAAAAGCTAAAGAAAAAAATAAAAACAACTAAGCCAAACAATATTTTAAAGCATAATGAAAATTAACAAGTAAGACAAGGGTTATCCTAGGAGAAGAAATATGAAAGGGCTGGCAATTTAGTAAACTGTTGGGCTGTAATCTCAGCTAGGTGGAAACTGGAGGACTGCAACTTCAATGCCAATCTGAGAAACACAGAAAGGCCCTGTCTCAAAATAAAATAAAAAGGCAGGGGTGAGGGGAAGCGTTGTATTCCAGCATTAGACTTCCGGTTAACATGCTCCAGAGCCAGAGTTTAATCCCCAGTAGTGAAAAAACAAACAAGCAAAAAACCCAAAACAACAACAACACAATAAAAACCATAAACAAAAGGCTCAGATTTTAAACCTGAAAAGGGCTTTAGAAATTATCTGGTCCAGTTCAAATAAAATACAAATAATAACACTGAGGCCAGTGCATATTAAATAAGTTTTTCGACTTTGAGAGGGTTTTTTGAGCTACAATATGGTACTTGGTTTTCCCAAATTCTGTTCTAGCAGCTTCTAGCACTAAGAAAGCAAGATTTTCCAAAGTCATGGTAGAAGCCTTTTCTAATTACATGTGCTGACACTGGTTCAGATTTCTAGATATGGTCGTTATATATGTCAGGCTGAAACACAGAACCCAAATCACAGTGGCTTAAACAAAACAAAAAGAACGAGGGCAAGGCAGTAATTTCCTTTTAAATTCTCAAGGAAGTTATTGACTTCTTGTTTACTTCTCTTGTTTACTTCAACTGGCTTTTTGCTATACTTAAGTGCAGGGGAATCTGGGAAATGTAGTCTTTAGCAGAGCAGCCATGTGTCCACTTAAACTCTGATAATACTACGGGGAAAGGAAGCATGAGTTTACAGAATTTCTAACAATTGTGGTTTAAACTAATTGTTTATCTGAGTATCTAATTTGAAGATATCAATAAACAATACAACAATCATTGTTAATTTCCTATTACCTTGTCTGAAATTCTGTATTGCTTGTATTGTTTTTATATTATTTTCTAAATGTACGTGTGTTTGCTAATATGTTTTCATTCTTTTATCTTTAAAATAAAAAAAGATAAAATGTGCCCCAAGGTCTTACTGGAAATGTTCAAAGCTGGGCTTCTGCAAGGTGATATGATCATGGGGATGTGGTGCTCACTCTTAGATTAATGTACTGATAAATTAAGAGCTGAATGTGCTGCTAGGAGGAGGGGCCTGGCTGGAGGAGGTGAGTCACTGTGGCATGACCTGAAAGGTTGCGTTCTTGTCTCTCATGCATTTTTCTCACTTTTCTGCTTCCTGGCTAACAAGGATTGAAAAGCCTTCCTCCGTCACATTCTTTTGCTTTGCCATTTCTGGAGCCGGCTGACCATGGACTGGATGCTCTCAAACCCTGAGGCAAATAAATGTGTCTTCCTTTAACTTATGGACGTTTGAAGCTTTGTCCCAGTGAAGAGAAAGCTAATATATTGACTGCTTCCACAGTCACTTCTCAAGTGTTACAGAAGAGAAAGGTGGGAGAGAGTGGCGTAGGAAATAAAAGAAGATGTTTATGTTGAAAGAGACCCTAGAACACATGCGATTATGTATCTGATGACCCCATACCTCATTATTACCACCAACACTTACATTTTTGCACACTTTTTAGTATTTATACTTGAGAGAAGTCTTTTTTTACATACTTTCAAATTTTTTTCTGGGTTACATAAAACTATCCTCTTGACTTTTAGCAACAATTGATTTGGTACGCAAATACTTTCCTTATAATAGCATGTGAATCAATGATAAATTGTCAACAATAAAAGTATATGTAGCCTGTCATCTCATATTGCTAGCATTTGGTCTTACTATGCATTTTGGACACTTATTCAAGTTTGATCTCAAGATCATTGGTTCAGTTCTTGGAAATATAAATTTTGATACTGTCATCTTTGATTTCTGTTAATCTCTGTTCTTCTTAGCCTTTTCCACTCTTATTCCACTGAGATCGTGTCCTTGGAATCTTGAGGCTGTGTCCTTTGCAACCAGTTACTTAATCTTTCTTAGTCTTAGTTTCTGTGCCAGAAATGAAGGAAGGAGAGCTGCATTGTAGACTTCTTGAACAGATTCACATATGGACAGCACAAAGCCAGTGCAGGGCCAAGTACAACTGGTTTTCAATATATATTAGCTTTCTCTTCAATCGCTAATCTCAGTGATGAAAGAAAAAGAAGGATATGCATTTTTTAAGGAAGTAATTTCTACAATAATTAGAAAATCCAGTGGATTAGAATACTCCATTCTAATTTTAATATTTTGTTTTGTATGCCTTGAAATAAGAAAATAGAAGAGGACTGGTTTCATTGATAATTTTATTATTCATAGTAATAACAAAGCTAGGATTAATTTAGCACTAAAAGGATACACTCCTAAGTACTTCAATCTCATGAACATAAATTATGATTGATCATAAAAACTAAATGTGTAAAATACTTTGCAAATTAATTGCATTTAACTCATTTTATACTTAAAATAGCCTATTATATAAACTACTTGACATAACATCTCAGTTTTTTAAAATGACAAAAACAACTTCTGAGGAATAACCTGACTTTTATGAGTACATTTAGTAATAAATAGATCTTGGATTCTAACTTCAGCATTTTGATTTGAAAAAGCACTAAATTGCTTTTGATTGCTTCTTTTAAATTTTAACTGTAAACAGATAGTGTTTGAGTCTTCTTGATCCTTAGTGATAATTAATTTGTTTGCCCTATACTATTTTCTCTGCTGACATCCACAAGACTCCACTTGATCTGTAGAAAGATCAGTTGTCCTGTTCTGAGAAACTAGTTCAGTCTTCCTTCCTTCTCAGTTTCTTTTCCCTGATTTCAGCAGCTTACAACACTCCTAAGCCTCTGGCCCTAAAGTTGTGCGAGATCTACTGTGGAATATGTATTTATGAAGTCACTCCCATAATTTCACTTGGCTTTGGCATTTCTGCTCAGTCTGCAAAGGCTGTTCTAGTACTTCTTGATTTGTTCTAACTTCCTTGTGGCTTCCGCTGCAGGTCTCAAAGTTACAGTAGAATATATTCCTGTTGCTATAGAGAACAAAAGTTGATACTCACTACCACCCAAAGCTGGATTAGGGTGAGCAGAACAATTTATATGGCCCCAAAAGAAAAAAAATGTTTTAAGTGAAAAAAGATAACTCATAAAAGATAAAGTTTCACTTTTCCATATATTTTTCACCCAGTGCTTACCATTGAGAAAGTCAGAAAATAAGTCCTAGGAATCATATTCTCTAAGAAAGCAAAGGTAGAAGATATAGCCCTGATAAAGGTAGATTCAGCTTGTGATCTGACATTGGGAATAGCAACAAAACTGGGAATGATCACAGTGTGTAATGTTCCTTTACCACTGCTCCTGATCAGTATAGCCAGATTTTCCCCATACGGTTCCCTGGTTTCCAGGCCTCACAGATCCACTCTAGGACATTATTATAGTTGTTTTCTTCTGTGACAGTGTTCCCAATATCTCTCAATATATAGCACAATCGATGCTAAAGCAAAATATCACAATCTGGTCCTTGGTTAACTTATTCTAGAGTCTTCCTGGACCATAAAACCATCCTTAACAATTAGGGATTATTCATGACAAAGATACTCCAATTTTTACTGGAGAGGGCAAGCTAGCATCTAAAATCCAGTGGTATCAAACTGAAAATTTTAAAGTTCTAAAAGTTTATAGCCTGTAAGTTCAAAATTGGCTTGATCTCTGACTAGCACTAAGAATAAAATCCTGGAACTCAGTAAAAAATGCTTACAAGATGCTCAGATGCTTGCAATGCAGACTTGATGCAGTAAGGGTTAGGTTAATGATACAGCATTTATATGTATTTCAGCAATTCCTGTCTACCTTGTTTCTGATTATTTCAGCATAAGGTCATTTGGTCCAACTTGAAGTTAAAATATTGTGACTTCATACTTGTTAGATTCTTCATTTAGAGAAAACTTTATTGATCTTGAGCTTCAAATCCCCTTTGGAAAAATGTAGGTAAATTTCTTCTATCTGTCAGGGTTAGGGAGATGATTAAGTAAAATATGTAAAATTCTCTAAAAAATGCTCCATAATTATTAGATAAGTAAATAAGGTAAATTAAAGATAGCCAACAATAATAATGATCTTCAATCACTTCAGCAATATTCACAGGATTTTCTTGACAGCTATTGCTGAGTTCTTAGAGTCATAAGTACACTAATAAATCTATGAACTCAGCAATAGCTCAGTCTATAGTCTATTATTTTATTTTACATTATTATATTTACTGCTATACAGACTATGCATATGTGAGATAGTTAAGCTCGATGGTTGTCTTGGTTACTTTTCTCTTGTTGCTGAGACAAAATACCCAATGCCCAAAATGAAGGAAGGAAAGATTTATTTGCTTACAGTTTGTGGAGGTTTCAGTCCATACTTGGCTGGTTCAGAGGCACATGGCAGAGCGCAAACTGTTCAGGGCATCATAGCACAGCAAAAACAACCAGCAAAAAGGAGGAATGGCTGCAAGCAGCCTCTTTTTCTCCCTTGCATTGTAAACGGCCTACCCCCTCCCAGGGGGCGTGTAGCTCTCCCACAGTCTCCATGCCCTCCTCTTCCACAGGTTCAGTATGTATACAAAGTAAACACCCTGACCTCCTGCGGAATCACTCAGCCAAACATCTAGACTCCCCAAGTTGACACAATGTATCAACTATAACAATGGTCAACTTCATTGGTTTGGGAGCTGTCTAGGGTACAAACAACATATACCTTTTGCTGTGTGGAAGTGAGTCATTAAAGCTTCACCATGGGGCCTATGCACCATACCTGGCCCCCTCCTCTTTAGAATGGATCTGCTGCTCTGCCTCCTGCGCCCGTGCAATGAGCACCATTACTCTGCCAAGCCCGTCCACAATGATGTTTCTGGTGCTAGCAAACCATGGAGTGAAACTCATGAAATCACAATCTAAATAAACCATTTCCTTAAGTTGTGAATGTCAAGTGTTTGGGCCCAGCAATGGGAAAAATGGCCAACAGAATGTTTTTATGTATTTCTTTATTAAATAAAAGGTCTAATTCTAAATACACACATACACATCTTTGCTGTGCCTCATTTTAAGACTGTCAAAGTAGGTTGAGAATTTCACCTTATATTAGTTTCATATCTTGATTACTACTTTTAATTGCTTCTCTTTCATGACCTGATCAAACACCAAGAAGAGGTCCGTTCTTCAGGGAACCCCACAGGTTATTAAAAAGGATGTTATGAGGGAATTTAGTCTAAAGAGTTTTGCAAACTTGCTTGAAGTCATTGGAAGCTGATTGCAGGACCATGGATTTAGTTTACTGTAAATAACTTTAGTATATGTGGTATTAAAAGTAGAGCAAAAGGAAGCTCCTAAGCACCATTTAATTGCTATATTTAAACCACAATAGGTGTATTTAAAATATGACTAGAAAAGAGTCTAGACTTTTTGTAGCATATCATAATCATTCTTAATGAATGGTCACATTATTATTTACCTAAACATCCTCCCATATTTGGGCACTATGTTTTCCTTTGATTTTTTGTTTGTTATTTTGTTATTGGTGCTATTTTTTTCTCTTAGACTTTTGATTCTTCATGGCAATTGTGAAGGTCTTCCTTTAGGAGGACTTTTATTTTTATTTCCCATTGTCCGTATCATCCTCTTATCACTTTTTATGACAGAAGTTTACAACTGGCACAAGTTGTCACCTTCCTGATGAAATCTAATTAACAACTGAGGATCAAAACCCATATCTTGAATTGACCATTTGGGAAAATTTTATTTTAGATCCATTCTAATACTTGAGAGTAAATCAATAAAATTTTCATTTCTTGCAGATAATCCACTCATATTACAGCAATTTGGAGCAATGTATCATGAATTTAAGATTTCTGACATAAGACAGACAAGTATACAGTATATATTGTACTTAGAAAAATACATTCCCAGGCATTCAGTCACTCCTGTTGACCCTGTTTTCTCAGGTGTATGGTCAATATTTGTTTGTCAGGGTCAGACCCTCCAAGGTCTTCTCTTTCCATTTAAAAATCATGCAGATCCTATCATTTTCTGATTCTTAGTTTACCTTCTTGTACCTGTTCAAGAATTACCTTGCATTCCTCACCACCACCACCACTCCGGAGCTCCTGGTAACCTCTCTTCTAATTTCTGTTTCACTGAATTTGCCTATTCTTGGTATCTAATAGAAATGGATTTTATAATATTTGTGTTTTTGCGTTTGGCGTACTTTGTTTAGCATGTCTTTAAAGTTACCCATGCTATCACATGTCTGTGTTTTCTTTTTCTTTTTTTTTCTTTCCTGTTTTATTAGTGTATATTTGAAATACATAGTAAATACACTCATTGCCGGGAGCTGGTAAGTAAACATGCTTCATCTCAGTCCTCTCTACTTCCCTTTCCTTTCCTCCTTCCCCCATCACCAGATCCTTTTCTCATCTCCAAAAGGTCTGGCTCCCTGTTTCTTATCATCTAGGCTTAATTTGCTCCTAGATTACTTGTCTTTTGGGTTTCTTTCAAGAGAAACCATGTAATATTTATTACATGCTATGTGTCTGATTTATTTCAGTATCTGATTTATTTCTGTATCTGATTTATTTCAGTTTGCAAAAACTTAATTTGTATACCATGAGCTATACACATTATACAATCTTTGGAAAAATCATTGACTTAATATACATGAAAATTTTGCTTATTCTAAGCAGATAAAATATGATCCATTATTGCTTCTCAAAATCCCCTGAGAAGATTGTAACTTGTTGTACGTTGTTTGAATAATTTCATCTACCTATCAAATATGTGAGAAACGTGAACATCCTGTGAATAGTGAAATGTGAATCAAGCACTGAAAATGTAAATACATAAGGAAATCATTGCTTTCCATAACATTCTCAGCATAGTTGGAATATTATATATACTAACACCAGCATTCCATTTCCCAGGCAGCATTTTTTCTCTTTATTGCATTCTCTATGAACTCCTTAATCCCACGAGTTTTATCTCCACATTTCTTACAGATCCAAAATGTATTAATTATTATCTTGAAGATTAAAATCATATGGTATTTAGCACAACATGAACATTCAATAAATGTTAGTTATTTTTCTACTCTTATAGTCTACTTTCCTGCATAGGCAGGAGTGGGAGGGGAGAGGGTCTCAGAATTCTCTGTTTAAACCTCTTGACTTAAGTATATGATACATTTCTCTTTCTCATTTGAGGAACAATACAGGTACAATAGTGAGCATGAACACATTGGCTCGGGGCTCGTGTGAAACAGGAAAGGAGAAAAAGAGGAAAACTCTGATGGTGCTTCTCAATAAAACCAGTGCCATCCATGTCCAAGCCAATTCATGAAAGTGGAAAAGGGAGAGAATGTTCCTAGTATGAATCCCTAGAAACTGCCCAATTTTCTCTCATTAAATACCTCTCACCAGATGTAACTATTACACAGAAAGTTCAGAATAGGACCATTGGTTTCAAATTACTCAAAACATTGAAGATATTCATAAAATGTGATAGTTTAGAATTTTTGGTCTTCAAAATAAATCTTCTCATTACATTGGTTATTCAATATATATTAAAAACCAGTAGGCAGAAATCTGCTCATTTACAACACTTATATCTGTAGGCAAATAAACACACACACACACACACACACACACACACACACATACACATATTTGGGAAGAATATTTTGGGAAAATGTAAATAATATGAACCATAGCTCCTCTTGCATAAGATGTAAAAAAAAAACAGTGATAACCTTTTATTTAGGGAGCTCAATTTATAAAGGAAGCAAATATCACGTGCTTAGAGGATGCTAAGGTTTGGATATGGTTTGAATGCATATCCAAGTTCATGTGCTGGAAGCTGGGATCTCACTGCTGATGGGACAGACTCTCTAACAGAGAGGATGTAGAATATGATTAATGGGTAATTGGGAGCTCATCCTGGCTTCATCAAGTGGGTCCAGTCACACAAGCAGGAACTAGTTCCCACGAAAATGGATGGTTGTAAACAGTGAAACTGGCCCTTACCTGGTCTCTTGCTTCTTATATCAGCGTGTGATCCGTCCCTGACACATAGCCTTCTACTATGAAGCCATTCACCATGCTGTGGTGTCATTCGTCAGATGGCTGTTTCCAGGGGAAGCAGAGGCGAAGCCACTGAATCTAGGGCTTTCTGTCTGCAAAATCATAATCTGAAGAAGCCTCTTTTACTATAAAATACATATCTGCAGGTATTTTGTTACATCCACACAAAAAAGCCATATATAATTCTAGGACTAAAAGCCATATATAATTCCAGAATCAGAAATAGTATAGAGGTTATGATCCAAACTCTTAGTCTTTTCCTAGCAAACATGCCAGTCTCAAGCATTAGTTCTGCTGTTAGTGGATCTAGTTTCCAACTCTTTCGGGGTTCCTTCCATTCGTTCTCTTGCTAACAACCTCTGAATGATCAGCTATGCGGTATAATCATTGTTTATTTACCCTTGAAATCAATTCATGGCTCAGCTATGTCAGCCCCCAAAATTCCCTTGGTTGCTTAGTTACCTTGTAGGGATTTGTACTTGACCCAGACTATATATGTGTGTGTGTGTGTGTGTGTGTGTGTGTGTGTGTATATGTATATGTATATATAATTTCACTCCATAATGGATGTGACCATTCTGATTTTTGTTTTTATTTATAATATAACCTTCAAGAATAAAACTTTCTGTCTTTCAACAAACCAAGATTTGACTCATGATTTTAACTTCATGAGTCGCTTTGCCATCTGTAGAATGCAGAAAAATTCCTTCTTCCTCTTAATTCATTGTAGTTAAAAACCCCACAAAGCATGGACGCAAACATCACTAAGTCAGATATATTTCACTTACTCATAAACTAGTCAGTTTTTTAAAATTTTCAAGTTTGCTCTTAAACTCTAAATTAAAAATTGTTCTACAATTTGGAGTAGATCATGCCTACCAATTTGCATATAGACTGCTTCATTTAAAAATGGGTTTATTATTACCTGTGAATGTCAGCATTGTTACCTGTGAATGTCAGCATAAAGGCTAACTTCTCTCCAGGTTGATATTTCTGAAGCAGTTGAAGGATTTTGCCTGCAGCAGTATTTTTAGATAACTAAAATCCATAGGAAAATGTTATTGCCTAAGAGTAAACAAATATGTATAATTACAGGTGGGTACAGGATGCACATTGAAAATTCTTAACTGTAAAGTCCAGCAGAAGGCATCTTTTACCAAGAGGCACTGAAACAGTTACTAAGAAAGCAGAGGAGGTGAGAGGTCCCTGCATTTCCCTACTTTGTCTTTGCTGTAAAATACAAAAGAAACAGGAAACCCATGCTTAGTGGTTTTAGGCTGTTTCCCAGCACATGTTGGTGCTAAATTATACGGCACATACTGAAGGAAAAAGTCTGGCCTAAGGAAAGCTGCTCCTCCAGCCTGGCCATCCTGGAAATCAATAGTGTAACCAGAAGTTTTTATTTTGGATCTACAAGGCTCAGATATGCATTTGCAGTACTCAGTGGGTAAGTTCAGAGCCTTTGCTTTATTATTTTTAAAGCAGCTTTTATTATATAGCTTTTATTACTCACTCATCTTAAGAGTGCCATGCAATCTATCACAGCAAATCTTGGAGCAATGCCACCGTCACCATATCTAATTGTACAACATCTCTGTGTCTCCAAAAAAAACATTGTTCTCATTTTCAGTTACTCCCCATTCCTACCCTTAGCCTCAGATAACTACTAATCTGCTTCTGTCTCCAGGGATCAACTTTTTGTGCACAATTCACATAAAAGGAATCAAGCAATATGTGACATTTGGCATCTGGCTCTTGGTGAGTTCTTTAACACAAGACTTAAAATGACAGCGAAAGGATTCTATGAAAATGACTCACCATTCCTCTGTATTTGGAGATCCACCCATGTGATTAATAAAGAAAAAGAGCCAAATGAACATTAAAGCACATCACCAGCCAAAAGATTTTGGTTCCTCTGCCAGGATAAAATCAGGGCTCCCTCGTTGCTGTATTGCAGCGTGGGCTTTCTCCCGCTGACCCCCTGCCCCAGGAATGGGTACAAATCCACGCAATGTGTGAGTTGAACTCATTAAAACCTGATTCTTCCCTATGTCTCATTTGTCCTAAACACTCTAAAGAGAAAGTTTGACACTACTCATATCACTCACATGACTATTTTAATGCACAGCAATGATCTAATGCATGGTGGTGAACCCACAGTTT
This sequence comes from Dinomys branickii, assembly GCA_004027595.1. Taxonomy (NCBI): domain Eukaryota; kingdom Metazoa; phylum Chordata; class Mammalia; order Rodentia; family Dinomyidae; genus Dinomys; species Dinomys branickii. The sequence continues at coordinate 59,487 of PVLD010002758.1, read as the reverse complement.
GCATAGCCCATCTATGTCCTAAGGGGGACACAGATTTTTGATACAAGACAAAGCCAGAAGGTAAACAGAGGAAAACAGAAAGCATTAAAGAAAAAAAAGTCTTTATTTCAGCCATATGTTTATAATATATGATGTGATTTAATGACATTTGGGGAAAATATACCTCCCACATTGAGGGCGGAAAGCCAGTCTCTGCATCAGCCTATATATCAAATAGCAGTGTTTTGTCATCTCCATCTTTTTCTTATGGTTTAGATTTGTAGAGTATCACCCAAAAGGCTCGTGAGTTCAGTGGTGAGCATTCTGGAAGGTGACTGGATAATGGTGCAGGGAGTGTATTTCATCTGTGGATTGATCTATCCATGAGTTCCTAGTTAATGTGCATTTAGAAGGAGAGGTCTGGTTGGAAGATGTCTCTCGGATTGTACCTTTGGAGGATGGATCTCCCTCCCTTGCTCCTCTCTCCTTGCCCTGCTTCCTGACTGCCACAGATTGGGCACCTTTCCTCCACTCTGCCCCTCTGCCATGCCATTTCTTCCTTGGAGCCAACCAACCATGGACCAAAACTGTGAAGCAAAATAAACCTCTCCTCTTTTAAAGTGCAGGTCTTAGATATTTTGTCTAGTGATAGGAAAGTGACTGATATACTTTAAGAAGCACTGGTGTCCCCAGTCTCGAGGACTAGCTGGAGGATCCTGGCTTGTCCTGCGCTTTCCTCACGCATGTGCACCATCATGTTCCCCTGCTCACCTCTGAGTTTTGCATTTCAGCCCTCCAACTCGGACTGACAGTGAACTCCATCTAGAAGGAAGGAATTCCGTGATTATCACAACAGAAAATAAGAATAAAAATTTCGTATGTCCTCAAATGTACAGTCATAATACTTTCTATTTGTATTTTTTTATTAAGATCACAAGTTATTTTTAGATTTCTAGGACCTTACACATGGCTGCTACCATATAGTATCTGATAAGGACACCAAAGAGTCATCTAAACAGGTACTTTCACCTATGTGCCCACGCATTTCTTGGACCATGATAATGACAGTGGACCTTGGTAAAATAATTTGACTCCCTATCTATCATAATGAAATCTAGGTCTCATCCTCGTTTTGTATAGTTATAACAGCATACCAGAGTCTGGGTCATTTATCAAGTAAAGAGAATGGTACGGCTTGCAATTCTGGAGGATGGAAAGTTCAAGAGCATGGTGCTGGCACCCGACATAAGCCTTCCTGGTGTCTGTCACAGGCTGACAGACAGCAAGGTAGCATGTGTGGATAAGAATGCAGGAAGGCAGGTTCCCTTTTATCCCAGCTCTTGTCACCATAACTGAACAACTCCTATGACAGATAATTACTTTAATCCATTCCTGATGGTTCCACTCTTGTGATCCAACAACCTCTCCTGAAGCACCATTTCTCAACATTACTGCATTGGGGTAAACTTTCTAGCATGGAAATGTTGGGGGACACGTTTACCCTGTATTGGCGCTCACTGAGCCTCTACCTTCACAGACCAGTAAAACCTTGGTTGTCTGTTTTCTTCTTAAAACCTGCTTCTTTCTTGCCATTGACTTAATCTTGAATGGCTTTCACTATGCTTTTGTGATTTCAAATTCTACTGGGTACATAAAACTATTTACCTTCACCTCTAGTTATAAACAGGATGCAGGAAAAAATAGCACGAAGAAAACCAGAAGACCAATTGCCAAACCAAAGCTTGCTTATTACTGCTCCCTAGTTCTAACCCTCAGGGTTGGCACCTGAAAGTCTCTGGAAAAGTAAATCTGCTAATCTATATCAAGCTTCCTAAGGGAGACTTCTAATCTAAGGAAAGAAATCTCAATTTCTCTTTGACTCGAACCAGGTCTTTCCTATTTTAAGGTCCTGTAAAAAATTTTCTTAACCCTTGGGAAGGGTTTCTTTGTTAAACATAGCCCTGGACTTATATTTGGGATCATGTTAAGAACTGGGCTTTCAGGCCAGTAACCTTTAAAACTAGCACACAGCTGGTAAACCCAGTATTTGTTCCATGGTACCAGTATTACAGGTAAATAAAATGTATCCATCTCCCTGTGGGAAATTACATTCTTTATCTGTTATTTAGAAGATTCTCATTTTGTGACTTACGTGTTATAATGGGGTGCACTAATTATTCCTATATCACCTGCCACAAATTGTAGCCAAATGAAAAATCAAAATTCTGTTCCATTGTAATAAACATATATTGCCAGGTTCAATATCTGAAAATCAGAGTTGATAACATGCTGTGGAGTTGAACACAACACTGGATTTCACATGACATGTATTTGCATGTGCACATAGCAGGTATGAATGCTTACACACACACACACACACACACACACACACACACACACACACACACTCTGCTCACCCACGTAGGCCCAGACAAAGAATGTTGTGTACAAATAACTGAAACATGGTTGGGTCTGCTATATCCAATTCCAATTTCTTCATGCATGGTGGAAACAAAATAAGCTTCTAGTTCACCTCACAGAATTCACAGTGTCAAGAAAGCAAGATGACTTTAGGAAGATTCTACGTAGAACACATCACCTTTAATATAAATAAAGCTTTGGTATAACTCCATCTCTAGGGAGAAGTTGAAGTATAAAGTCTGAGCAAAAGAAACACATAGACTTCCCCAGTTTTCTCAGTTCCCTGAAAAGATCTTGGAGATTATTTCTTTATTCTCCAAAGTGGAACTATCGAGAGAAGAGTGAATCAAAGTAACATTTCCAAGAGTCCATACCCACACTGTGAAATGAGAGCTTCATGTCAGTATCTTTATGAAAGGTAAACTCTAAAGTTTGGAAAAGCAGAACAGGAGATGAGTTAATAAGCACTTTAACTGTGTTAGTCAAAGCTCACCTCTTCATCTTCCATCTGCACAACTTCGTGCACACTGTTTAATCCCTTTAAATCAGAGTATTTTTCTAGAGCAAAAGAAAATGAAAGTGGCTACTCTAGGTATACTGACCCAGGCCTTGTAAGGTACTCAGCAAAATCCTTTAAAATGTTGTTAGCTCTTAGTATTGGTAGTATTGCTATATGGGACAGCCATAAAACCATATGATACTGGCAATAATTACTCATTTACTATTAAAGGTTTGGCACATCTCACGGGTGCATTTCTCATCCGGGGTAAATACGCCTCGCACAGAGTCAGCCACTGCGGGTGAGGCCCTGCCGCGGGTTGATGAGTCTCCGTCTCTGCTCCCCCTCTTGGCCCATACCACTCCGAGAGAGAGAGGTTGGTTCTTCCAATGCTTTGCAAAATATCTCTTTTTAAATTCTCTAGAAATAGACTTGAAGTTCTCTCCATTTCCTGGAAAGTTTCTATATTTCTATCAGTCTATGATGCCAAGAGGAGTTTTTATAGCCATGATCCTTTTGTCAGGAAAAATAACTTCCAGATTAACACCCATGAGGAAAGGATTCCCAGTTGGGTGAGTCATGGTTTCCATGACTCTTTCTGCACACTATTCTCAAAAATGTCAGCAGTACCAATTTTTGTACTTAACTCTTTCATGCCTGCTGTAAAGACCAGTGCTTTCCAAGCTCTGTGTTTGGGCCCTCTTCGTTAGATTTACCTGCGTGAGTTTTCCCACATTTAGATTCCTAGCACTCCAAATTTATATTATATCAAGACTATAGGAATGAGACTAGCGCTATGTACTTTTAAAATACAGCAAATTCTAACAGTGTAAAAGGAAAATGGACCAAGACTATGAACAGATGGTGTACACATGTGCACATATATAAGTGGTAAATATATATACATACACATACATATATATATGAGGAGACTTTCAAATTTCTTTGTAATTAAAGAAATTCAAGCAGAGCAGAAATAATAGGCCAACTTTCATAATCAGGGCGGGTAAAGATTAAAGCTGAGTATTACTTTTCTAGGCAAATATGTGGTGAATCATTAAGTCTCAGTTCCTCCTAGTAGGATTCCAAACTGATACAAAAATTTTGGAAACCAACAGGAACATTTATCAAAATTTTAAATCCAGATATCTTTGGTATCAATTCTAGCATTACCCCCTATGATAATGTTACTTCTAAATGTATTTAGAAAAGTATGTAATGTAGGTAAAGATATGTAAAAATATACATGAGTATGGATGTTAAGATCACCCAGAATAACCACTGTGGTTTACTTTGTTTAAGCAAAACATAAGCTACACAACTCCCACACCCAGCAGATAGAGCCAGGTAGAGAACTTGTTAACTAAACTGTACAGTCTTCCATTCCCATGCTTGGGCTACTGAAAAGAAGAAAGTTCTGTAATGATACAGAAATTTTGTCCAAACTATGCATATATGGAAAGAAATTTACAAAATAAACTTTATAGTCTGATCTTACTTGTCATGGTTTTTATCCAAAATACTTTTCTATACCTCTTGCATTTTATACAAAGGAAACATTTAGTCTAGCTCCTAATTCCTTTTTTAATAGACATAAATGGAGCTTCCATTTGTTTCAATTCATTTATTTATTTTTATTTTGAAGAGGAAAAAAAACAAGAACAAATTAACACCAACAAAGACAAAAACAAAACAACAAAATAATCTCTCCTAGTAAGCTTGAGAGTGGCCAGGTTTGGGAATTACTACTATGCTATCTGACTTGATTAAATATTGCATTGTTCTACTTAATCACATTTCTCATTAATACAGAGCTAGTTCACTGGATCATTGGGAAGATTAAATGAGATAACACATGATGAAACACTTTCAACAATTTGAAGAACTGTAGAAATTGTTGTTGTAACATTCAAGTGTCATTAAACATTTTAATCAGTGCTAGAATACCAAAGTTCTAAAGGTAGTATATATAAAAATAAAGATGGCAGAATATATTCCCTTAAAATATTGCATCTAATAAAACAAATAAAATTTTTAAATAAAAAGTGGAGTAGAATGTAAATAGCATTGTAAAAGAGGCCTGTAAAATTTACCGTGACTATGATTTATATAAAACAGGAAATATTCCACTAGAGAGATAATATGATGTTTACATATGCAGATCTGATTTATTCCACTTATAAGTATGCTCTCTAGTTGCACTATTTACCTAGAGAAGCCTCAAGTTTATCTTTCTTTGCAGCTGAGTAATACTCCATTGTATAAAAATACCGCCTCTTTTTTATCCATTCCTCATTTGATCAGCATTTGTTTCCAAGACTTAGTTATTACAAATTTCACTGCTATGAACATGGGTGGACATATGTCTCTGTGGTGTGATGTTTTCACTTCTTCTGGAAAAATATCCAGAAGGGGAATAGCTGGGTTGAATAGTACCTTTAATCTAGTTTTTTGAGGAATCTCCTGAAAGAGTAAATAAAATATGAAAGGCACAATAGATAACTTGAAAGGGAAAGAAACTCCTCAAAAGGAAAGAACAACTGGGATGAGGAAAGGATAAGGGGGGGGAGAGAGACAGAGAGAGAGAGAGAGAGAGAGAGAGAGAGAGAGAGAGAGAGAGAGAGAGAAAAAAGAAAGAAAGAAAGAGAGAGAGAGAGAGAGAGAGAGAAAGAAAGAAAGAAAGAAAGAAAGAAAGAAAGAAAGAAAGAAAGAAAGAAAGAAAGAAAGAAAGAAATACACAAGATAGCTAAGATAACTGTACTATTAATTTCTACTGATGTATTGAAAGGGACAGGTAATGTTTAATTGTTTGATCAAGCCTATCTCATAATCTGAGCAACTACTTTAAAAGTAACAATATGTAATATCACAAGCATTGTTAATTTCCTATCATCTTTTGAAATTCTGTATCACGTTATTTTTGTACTGTTTTGTTTTTGTCTTTGCTTTTATTATTTTGTTTCTGTTCTTTTCTTTTTAAAGTGAAATTTTAAAAAATAGGAAATATCTAGTACATAAATGGTAAGTTCATGAATCGTGTAAAGGGAAAAGAAAGGGTAAAGCAAATACCCCATTCAGTGAATGCAGGGATGCATAAGAGAACATGTCTTCATGTGAATAGTTCTATGTAATTGACTCATGAAGGTATACTGTCCATTATTCTTGAGGTTTCTCTTCAACAAAATATAATTGACACTGACAATATTCTAAAGTCTCGTGATAATGTTGAAAATACTCTCATATCTTGTCACCCCATGGTGTCGCTTATATATGGTAATATGATTTTGTCCACATAGGATTAAGAGCCAAGTAGTCAATGGCAAGACAGGTAGACAAATCAGAATCTGATGAAATAACTGAAAGGCTTTTCATGCAATTTTTATAGACATCAATTCACTGAACTCCAACAACTGTATTTGTCACTCGCATTATACCTTAGTGATCTGCACACAATGAGCACTAAAAATAATTAGTCATAAACAGAGGCAGCATTGTGAGGAAGGACAATGCTAAGGGGTGGAATATTTGTAAGTCTAATTATGTTTTCATGAAAAAAATATTTTCCATCTTTGTTCAGCCCATTAGAAAACATTTTGACGTTGAAAAAATAGTTTCCAATGAAACTCATTTTTGCTTGGAACAATTTGTATTTCCAATTCACATAAATTATTATTTCCTTCCTTTTCCTATTCCTGCCCCTCCCACCCTGGGTCTTGGCACTAAGATAGTTATTAAATGTTTTTGGTCTTGAATATGCACTTTATGGTTGGAGCCAGAAACACAGCTACTTTTTTATTAACCCTGTTATGAGTTTTCCATCCAAATTCGCCAGAGACTTTTTTAGCTTCAGGTTATCTGTGGACACACAGCACTTAGGCGACCTTCGGTGTTGCACCTGAGCGCATAGTATCCAAATCTGCGGCTCAGGCTTCATAGCTATTTCTTTGTTCTTTAATGGAATAGTCATTAGAAGAGATTTTCCAAAGTACATTTCAAGTTGAAGTTGTGAAAAATTTTAGTATAATCCTTTATTTCATTGCTAAGTTTCTCTATATAGCTTGCCCTCTTTCTGCCTAAAAAATGTAAGGAGTAGGGAAAAGTATAATAGAAATTCAACAATTGTGTTTACTAATGTTTATGAGTCAGGTGATACTATACTGAGAACAAGACTACTGTGAAAAAGGACTATTTGCGGTTGGCCTTGAAGGTTGTGCATATGTGTATTCTTTTATTTATTCTCCTCAGATTCTAAACGCGGTTTTCGGTTGTTCACTTTCAATTACCTGCTCTTCTTGACTTTTCTGAAACAAGCACGTGAATTACAGTAGCAGTATTACAACTTTCTTTTATTTTAAAATATCAACTAAATGAATTAAATATATGATATAGAAAAATACTATCGCCATTGAGATTGAGATCTGAGCATATATTCTATAATATGTTCTACATTACGAAAGCATGGTACTGGCTATTTGAAGCTAGTTCTGCTTCCCCACAGATGTATCAATATCATAATTTCCTTGCACGGAGTTGCTTTATAGGCTTACTTATAATATATAATTGCACATATTATGTAATATATAACATATAATTATATATAACTATACAATTTTATATAGCATGTAAATAATTATAAGGTATAATTACATAAGCAATTATCATATATAGCCCATGTATAGTACACAATTATGGTATGTAATTTATATATTATAATATGTAATATATAATTGTATCTATAATATATTTAATGTATAATTTTACATGTTATATATAATTAATGTATGCTATACATATATTATATGACACATACATATATATCACTCTGTTTAGATAATTTGACGTTTATGTATACACTTTAAATTTACATCTCACATATTGGGTGTCTATTAAATTATTCTATTATATCAGCAAAAGTGTTTGTAATCAGTACACAGATAAAGAATGAAATGAAGCTAGCATGTAGGAAAGCTCCAGAATTATCATTCCCAGGGCATTATAAGATCACAAAGATAGAATTCATGCACATGAATAACTCAGATAAGGAAACACAGAAATCACTGGAAACTGTTAACTCAAGATCCCAACACATTGGTGGTTATTATAATTGGATAAAAAATGTCCCTAGAAAGAATTTGTGCTCAGAGGTGGAGCCTTGGGAAAATGATTGGGTTGTCTCTAGTTACTCATCAGAGTATTTATACACTGAGTTCATAGCTGAATTGGCTGCTTGAAGGAAGTGGGCCACCCTGTCCTGAAAAGGTGAATCCTTGTCCCTGCACCTTCCTTTCTGCTGTCTGGGTTAAACAGTTTTCTTCTTCCGAGCCCTTTCACCATGGTGTTCCTGTCTTGGAGAGAGACAACACTGACTGAAACCTCTGTGAGTTGAATAAATCTCTCCTCTTTTAAGGCGCACACAGTGGTTGAAGCTAACACTGAGATCAAAATAATAGTGCTCTGGCTGGTCATGTTGGTGCATACCTCTGATCCCAGCTACTCAGGAGACGAGGTAGAACAATTGCTAGCCTGAGGCCAGCCTGGACAATTCAGTGAGTCCTTGTCTCAAAATAACATTTTAAAAGGTCCTGGGGATTCACTCAGTGATAGAGCACATGGCTAGCATGCTCAGTCCCTGCACTTAATCTCCACCCTCATAGCACCCTCCTCCTCATGGAGTTCTAATCACCCCCCAAAGGCTAACACACAGAATGAAGACCTAACCTTATCTGGCACTATTAAATAACTGACAATCAGTACGAGGAAGAAGGGAGCCCCAAGCACATCCTAGAACAGACAAGTAATGTCATAGAACAGACATCAAATGGTAGTTTTATTTAAACATATGTAATCAATTTCCTAGCATTGTGAGAAAATTTATGGATATTTTCAGAAATACATAAAAGTGAAAAGAAGGATGCAAAAATAAACCCCAGAATTCTGAAATTATGTAAGTAGAAACTAAAAGTTTTGAATGTGTGTCATTTTTGTTTTATAAGGATTGAGAAGAACAGGGGAAATTTAGTGAACACAGACACTTGTGCAACATAAAGAACAATGTATTGGTTAGATTGCTAACTGGACTGATATATTAATGAAGATTGATGATACACTCCTATATTAAGACACTGAACAATATATTGATATTTCTTTTCCTCAAGGAGACTGATTTCTTTTTCTTCAAAGAGTCTGAGTGGGTAGTCTGTCGGTGTGACAAGCTGATAGCATCAGAGAGCTAGACTTCTTTCCATTTCTGTTTCTCTGCCGCCCTAAAGTGCTTGCTCCAACTTGACTGTGACTCATCTAACCCACATTTCAGCCTAAGAGAAACAGAGAGCAAAAGGGGCGGAGATAAAATGTTTCTCAATTAAAGAAATCCATGAGAAGTTGCACAAATAATCCCTGCCTGCATTTCATTTCCTAAAACCTAGACAGAGGCGCACATTGAAGTGTAAGGGAAGCTTGTAAATATTGCATGCTTTAACTGCTTAGCTGTGTAATCAGCTAAATTTTAAATTATTACGGAGGAAAATATGATACATTTTATGTAGACTCTTTTCACATCCCTAAATATTAGCTTCCGCAGCTAACATTGGGCCACCATGCTAGGTGCTTAGGTCTTATTTGATTGCCACAAGAACTCTAAAAGTTCACCTTAAATAATTTGATACTCAGAGGATTTGAATGACTTCCCCAAATTCCTATAGAATGGAACCAGAGATCAAATGACATTCTATGAAAATCTAAATAAATCCTTATTCTTCTTCAAACATGATGCTCTCACACTGATACCCTCAAATAAATGTGGAAGGGATAGCCTACTTGGAAAGTTTAACTGTACACAATTTCTAATGGATCATGATGTCTATAAGTTAAAAGGGAAAGTGAAGAGGTGTGATATTCTCTCTCTTCCTCCTCTTAGTTTTTTAAGGCCACATTGTTTAGACTGGCCTTAAATTCACTACATAGCCCAGAGCGGTCTTGAACATGTCAACATCCTCCTATCTCAGCTTTCTGGTGCTGGGAGTGTAGACATGAGCTACCACGCCTGTCATGAATTTCTTACCACAGTGGGGAAAAGATAATCCTATTTTTATACAACTTAAGGTTCTTTGATAAGGTGCTTTGGATGCAGGGACAGTGAATTGAGCTTGTTATTGCACACCTGAGACTCTAACATTATGTTAAATACCAATCAGACAATCGGCATCCGCCTTTCACAATCACACAAGCCAAATATCTATACTGACTGCCATTTTTCACTCTTAATGGTGGGGGACAGTATCAACTTGACTGTGGGTTCATTGGAGGAAAAAAGGTTTTTGGGTTTTTTTTTTCTAATTATTGCTGTGACTCAAATGACCAACAGTAAGGACTTAGTAATTTTTCTTCCAACTTAGTCAGAAGTTGGAATTTAAGACAACAGGGAAGGAATGTATTATCTTATCCAAACTATTAAGGAAGCAACCTTTAATTAATAGCTTTCTGACAGCCATACAAAAATGTATTACACTTTTTTAAATGAATATTGCTTTTAATTTTAAAGTTTTCTGAATCAAATTTTCACTGGAAATTATTTTAGATACAATCAATATGTATTTTATAACAATTTTTCATTTCCAGCATTCTAAGTGTTTGGTTGAACTTTGATTTCAAAGCAAAATTAATTATGACTTATATGTTTTGGAATACAGGAAAATATACTTTTATATTTCCTGACAAGTATGTAATGTTATGTTGATGATTTGTTAAAAATATAATATCAAATAATTACTCAGGCTCCATAACATATCTAAACAAAACCAAAATTCAAAACACCTATAAAAGACGTAATGGATGAGGAATATCCATAATTTGCTGTATAAATTTTTTTTAATTTAATGTGTAGTTGTTCCCCCTTATCCACAGGGATAGGCACATTCTAAGATCCCCCAGTGAGTACCTGGAACTTGGGATAGTACTAAATCATTTATGAACTATGATTTTCCTATAATATACAACATAATACGATTCAGTTTATAAATTAGAAATCGTAATAGATAAAAAATAATAATCAATTGTAAAAATAGAGTAATCATTACAATATACCATTTTACAAAAAGGGTAAAAGCACTTCCCTGCTGCCTACCTCACAGAATATCTTAATGTATTTTTTTCTTTTCACTTAAGAAAGTATTTTAAAGCTCCTTTTCTGGCACATCCACACTGCCAGAATAAATACTCATGTGCATTTGCACCACTTTTAAGTAAGAAAAAGGTGACTTGAACACAAGTATGACACTGTGAGAGATGATCTAATAATTACTAAGTATCTAGCAAGTATGTAGCATATACAACATGGACAATCTAAAAAGAGGGATGATTTGTGTACCAGGTAGGACGGAGAACACTGCATGAGATTTCATTAAACTACTCAGAGAAGTAACTCATCTTCCACATTTATCATATACTCATTGATTTATTGTCTTAAAAAGAAAAATAATCTGGAGTGGGAGTTATCAGCTTTGGATTCTATGTTCAGCTCTGCAGCTAAGGTATAAGGTATGATTCTTTAGCCATATAAACCATTTACTTATTTATAAAATTAGTATTGTGTTAATTGATGTGTAACATGTTACTGATGCAGCATATATTTCTTATAAGTCTGCAAGTAAAACATCTTGTCATTGATGAGGTGGGAGTTCTTCTCAGTATCCAACAAGCAGAAATCAATGTAGCATCCAGGCTACATTCTTAACTGCAGGTTTGAAGACAGAAGACTTGCACATAAGCTCTTTCTGAACATAAAACTTATTTCTTTGTGACTGAGACTAAGAGACTTGACTTCTGGCTGCTGCCTCAATGATGCCCTCAGAGGTTGCCAAGGTTCCTTCCCATGTGAGGCACTCCATGGTGTGACTCTTGGCTTCACGAAGGAAAGTGCCAGAAGTATGTGATCTGCTAACAATGAGACCTATATACTTAGATGTAATCATGTGTGCTATGGCCAATACCTGTACCATCCTCTGTGGACCAAGTCACAGTCTGAACTTCATTCAAATGAAGGAGACAAAGCAAGTCATAACTCTTTGTATGTCACCAAGCTATTGATCCGCATAAAATTTGGTTTCTTTCAGTTGTGTCATCTTATGAGTATTGAAGAATCTCATCTGACTTATATTTTTAAATTCCGCTCTGAGCTCTAAAGGTTCAGAAAGGCCTAGATTTCTTACAGATTTAGAAGTGACAAAACCATGGTAGTTATCATCCTCCACAAAGTCAAAATGGCCAGTGAGGAATTTCTATACCAGAGCCAGGGACCCTAATAAGGAGAGAAAATAACAAACTTAAAGTATCCTGAGAAAAACCCAGATTTGTCTACAAGAGAAGAAAATAAGGAGCCAGGGGTAAAAATTAGGATAAAGGTCTTGAAGACCAGGTTGAAGTCCAAGAAAGAGACATTAAATGTGTAACAGCCATGAAAGGGTTAAGAGTTTCATGAAATAAATTCATTTTTATAATTAATATAAATGAAGCACCAGATACAGAAATTGTATTTCCTTAAAACACAATTTTTATTTTAAAAATTAAGGGCTGGGGATATGGCTCAGCTGTACAAGCACCTGCCTGGCAAGCACAAGATCCTCAGTTTGATTCCCACTATCAAAATGGATAAGTAAATAAATAAAAATTTTAAAAACTAACAAAACAATAATGAAGACAAAATCAAAACAACACAAAAACAACAAACACAATAGAAGACCTCAAAACAAAATGATAGGAATTAACAATGGTTGCTACATCATATACTAGTATCTTCAATGAAGTTGCTCAGTCCACCAGATATAAGAATGTAAGACTGATCAAACAATCAGACAGTAATAAGTAATAATATTAATAAAACAACATTGGAAATGATGCAGAGCTTCACCATACAAGATGGTAGGAGTTCAGCAATGATTCTTATACTGCATATTGTTTTCAGACCAATAATTCTGATTACCAAATTCAATCATGCAAAATTGGTCAAGAAAAAAGAAAATTTTAAGCATTGATTGTTCCTCTCAATAAAGCACAGACATCAGTGGTTATTCTTACTTTTGGCTGCACATTTTAATTACCAGAGGAGTTTTGCACATCCAATGTTCAGTCTGATAAATCCAGAAGCTCGTGTTCTACTAAGATTGAGAACCATTTGTCCACACGCAAACTCAAAATATGGTCTAAGTATCAGCCAGCCAGACCTGCGTCACCTCGCTAAAAATGGAAATGTTTATTCCCTTCTCCAGATCTCCTGAATTAGAATCCACATTTTAATAAGATTCTAAGGTGATTCCCATGTGATTGAACTGGTGAAAGACATAGGCAGAAAACAACAGTACCTTCTACCCTGGTCAAAATTTCCATCCTATTTTTGACCATTGCAGTAAATAATAAGGAAATAAATGAGTATTGCAAAATACACTAAAAATGATGGGGAAAAACAGAAGTTCTATTTGTTTATTTTTCTACTAATGGAATTGGGGTTAAGTTTTTAGATGTTTGAAGACAAACATGGGTTTTCTCATGCCAATTCTGATCAATTGGCATTGGCTGCCGGGAAAACTGTGTTGAGAAAGATGGGATTTTAAGATTGCTTTGGCTAAAAGAGACTTCCTTGATAGATTAACCATGCCTCAGGAAAACGACAGTTGTGCTATATATTTACTGAGTCTGTTCTGGACTTTCTTATCAACAGTAATTTTCATGACAGAGGGCATTCATTCTGAACTGACAACTGACTGGGACTGAGGATGTTTCTCTGCAATATATCTGTCTTATTAACTCATTCATTCTTTAACACATCCATTCACTCATTGCTCCAATAAAAATTATTACACACCAGTTTTAGGTCTCTGACTCTTACTGTGCTGGGTATCAGGTTTCTCAGCACAAACACGCCAAAGGTCCCTGAGACCCCAACAACAAAACCTCCCCACGTCGCCATTAATCACTCTTCAAGCTGGGGAGGGGGCTGGTTCCACCAGGTTTTGATTATTCTGCATGTCAAAGAGATACTTAGCAGGAGCCCAGCATATGATGTTTCAATTGCAGCAGCTTCTTGCTGAATTTTTAAAAACTGCAGAGTTAGAATAGCCTCATTGTGACCTTCAGGAAAACCTTTCCATGAAAACTCAGTTAGAAATAGTTAGTCTACTAAGACAATATCATAATTTATTAAGCTGCTCTATCACAAAACCCTATAGGAAAAAGTTTTAAAAGGTTAATTTGATCCTTGTACACTAAGAAAATAAAATGACTGTGGATGCCTATCGTTGAAGCCCCAAGTGAGGGAGATTTTCCTCTTATATTTCTTTCCACAATAAAGAGCTGCTGGAAGCACTATAAAAATGTTTTCAGTGATTGCGCCAATATACCTGGGCTTTCTTTCAAACAGTGAGTGATTCTTTTGAATTATGTTTTCAGCCAAAAATAGGGTTACTCACAAATTGCATGAATACCTTCCAGCTCATAATTGCCAGGTTCCAGCTAAGGATTTTAGTCATCAAACATAAGCTCTTTTTATTTTGTCTAAATCTTGAATTGATATAACCCTTCTGCTTCTTATTCTTTTTCTCAAGCACAAACCACCCCATCCTTCCTTTATCATCCTTGGGTAACACACGTACAGGAGCAGAGTAAGGGGTCGTCTATAAATTATTATGGGTTACACACAAAGATTGTCTCACAATGATGATCCCTAACTGAGCATCAGGATTCAATTTGAATGAAATCCTTCCTTACCACATTAAAAAGAAACTATTCATGTATTGATAAGCACAGGATTATTAATGTAAAAAATACACTTAGATTCAAGTTAAGTATATGGAAACTGACAAGCAATAAAGCATGATTATACCTTGTGGTGCTACTTGTCAGATGTCTGAGGAAGATATTTTAGAAAAACTGCTTTTCATAAACAGAAACATTATACTGCCATTTCCCTGTGCATTTCTACTTCCTAGCTCTTGTAATCTTTCTGAAGCATATAGATAATGCAGTCATTAAATACTGGAAATTAAGAAAAATATAAAGGGGTATTACATGTAGTCAATGAATAATTTGTGCACAAAAAATTCAGTCAACAAATACATAAAATAATTTTAACTTATAAAGATAAAAAGACACTGAACTCACCTGGGGCAGTAATATTCCATCAGCAATAGCTGGTTTCCATGGTAAAAATGTTGTATTATTTTCAGACAAAATAAAGAGTTCAGTGAACACTCAACATGTTTTTATTTTTATAAACAATATTCATGATATTTATATCTGGACAAAATGTCCATTGCCTTTTTCAGTTATGAAATATTCAATTTTCCACTACTAAAAATGTCTACATCTTTGAACCATATATACCACAGTGATTGGCACATTGGAAGAACCTCCATGGTAAATGTTAGACCACGAAGAATATCATGAGGATACCCAGGAACAAGGAAAAGGGAAAACTAAGATGAATGTTACTAATTTTACAATGTTCTCCAAAGTAGATTCTGGATCCCACATAGTATCTGTTCATGTAAACTTGCAAAGCAAATAAATTTAGGGAAAAGGATGGTAAGGTAGTAAAAATTAATCTAGAGCTTCCATCACCAATCTGTAAGAAATGTATGACTTTTCTTGAAAAATCTATAGTCCCAAAACAATTGAAATTTAACAGAAAAGAATTATGGTTTCCTCAGATATTTGGCTTTCTGTACATTCAGCAGTATTTCAATGTCAAGATGTTTGTTATGTTTACAATATTTAGGATAAAGTTTTATTTTCCTCTTCTTAGTCATACTGAGATGATTCCTTGTCTCTACTGCTCAGTTTCCCCATGGAGCTGTTCAACATGAGATGCGCATAATTTGGTGCTACAAAATGAAATTTCTAGCTGCAGGGAGCACACATCTACTCCTTTTAGTTTCTTGCCTAGAAATTTGGGCTATGAATATCCATTTTTTTCCTTAAACACGTACTCTTATTTGGCCCTCAGCATTTTCACAAATGTTAAAAGAATCACAGAAAACACAGAAAGAGGTAACTCAATTTGAGGATGGGGTAAACAGCAGAAAAGTGGTGAAGATATTCCTTAATATGTAAGTTTTTCCCATTTGAGTTTTCTCAGTACAGGAGAAATAGCACAATATTCTATCTCTAATTTTGAAATATATAGGATTAAGAGGCAGAGATAAAGAGTAAATATCTTTTTTAAAAGGGGATATAAGAAGAATACACTAAGAGCAGCCCATTATTTTCCTTGGACATAAGAATTGAAGAAGGAAGGAAGGAAGGAAGGAAGGAAGGAAGGAAGGAAGGAAGGAGGAAGGAAGGAAGGAAGGAAGGAGGGAGGGAAGGAGGGAGGGAGAAAGGGAGGGAGATAGGAAGACAGGCAGACTTAGAATAGATTAGAATGAGTTGCTCTATGCAAAACTAGAATTAGGCTGAACTCAGTTGCCTTAAATTCAGCCTAGCATTGTTGAGAAGGCTACCCCAACTCAAGTAACTCAAATACCTAATGACCCCAGAGAATTCAGGACTGTGACCTGTAAGTACCAGATTTGATGGGGAGAACAAGCTCACATATAATTGTACCAGATAGCTTCCCAAAGTGCTTTCCAAAATAATTTGGCAGAAATTCTGATTGAAGTAGAACTTTTAATAGCATTCTGGAACAATTATTTCAAATGAGGTTTTTATTGAACATTAGAAGAGACAGAGTAATTTTCACTTTAATAAAATGTTTGATTCCAACCCTTTTTCAGTGCCTTCAATTTTATTTCATCTGGCTCCTGTAATCTGAAATGGCCAAACACAAATTTAAGCAACATCAGTTTTTTCTTATGACATAAAATGTAGAGTAAAAAGGATGTGCCAGAACAATTAGTGCGCTAATCAACCTTGAAAATTCTTGCTCTGAAATAATGAATTTGGCGTAACAGACCCACTATTTTGGTAACCATAGCTTTTAAACAATGCCCTTAATAATCTTGACAGATTCTTTCAATCTTTTCTATCACAGCTACCAGAAAAAAAATGAGTAAGTACACTGATATTTAAAAAGGGACTGGAGCCGTGAACCTACTCTGGCACATCATTTAATGATTAAGGAAGCAGAATACATGTGGTGAATTTCTGATGAAAAAGAAATTTTGAAAACATAAAGCAGCATCACTTATGCTGGCCGTGAACATTTTCCCATTCCAGATCACACTCATCCTTCAATACTTAGCTCAAACGCTGGTTCTCTAAGTATTCTTTGATCACATCAGTTGGAAGTGACCTTTCATTGTTCTGAATTATCATGCCTTGGAGAAAAGCTATTGTATCCACTTATTCATCCATCCCAGAAGTGCCATTAGTTCAAGCTATCTCAGGGGACTCTCAAAAAGTTACTGTCCCTCAAAATCTTTGTACATATTTAATTAATAAAAAAATCCAGTAATTTCTTTAAAATCGTTTGCCTACTTCTTTGCTACTCTTTAAGAAGCTTGAGTACAAACAGCATAACCTACACATTCTTACAACATCATGCCGTAACTATGGTCCATAGGAATTCACTAAATTTTTGGTATACATGCAACAAATGTATCCAAATAGAAGCAGAACGCTTGGACATGTTGATTTAGATAATTTTGTTTGAATTAACTTCAAAATAAATTGAAGTACTCTTACTAAAATATTATACCATCTGTAAATTAATTTTTTGACATCTAATCCCCAGAAAAGTACTATGCATACTCGACAGTACAGAAACAAATTATTTCCCCTTCCCACTGTGATAATATGCATGGCTTAAAAACCTTCAGTTTAATATATTTTTAATTTTAGTTTTTTCTTCTCTCAAATAACTGGTTATGTGAATAATAATTAAAATAGCAGAAATTTGTGGGAATGAAATAATCATAAAGCATGTGTATATGGAGTTGACCAAATAAGCACCTAAATTGAGAGTGAGAAAAAATTAAAATGATCACAAACTATCATTTTGTGCTAATTTAAAGTTTGTTTAAAGAAAAATAAATTTTCCTTTTTAATTCTAAAAATGTTTATAGAGATGACCCATTTTATTTTTTCTTTCCTAGGTTTAAGTCTAGAGTCGAAGCATTAGAAGAAAAATAATACAAGCTATTATATGACCATATATACTGCTGATATGAACAGGCAGATAAGGATTTAGATCTTTTTCTCTAAAATATCAAGGTAGTTACACACTAACTAGAAGAGTAAAGCACGTGATGAAATCTAAGTGTTTAAATAAGGTTAGCATGAAGAACGTGAAATATAACATGAAAACATGTGCTTTTACTTTTTTAAAAAATATTTTTGGTATTGGAAATCAAACTCATGACCTCAGGCTTGCCAGACAGGCGCTTATGCCATTGAGCTACATCCCCGGCCAAAGGTGTGCTCTTAATGATGCACTTACTCACGTACCTGTTCAATGATTTAATGACAAATATTTTGCATACCCAGAATGTTGCATTAGAAATACACAAGTAAGCAATTACTTTCTCAAAAAGGTCATAAACTGCTCTTTAAAAATATGTAGTATAAAATATGCAGCCATAGTTGCATCCATTAACCCATAAAAGCCTCTAGTTTATCTTTCTATTCATGGGTGAAATAGATCAGACTCACATGTGTAAACATCGTATTGCTTCACTAGTATAAGAACCTGAAAGAGTAAATAAAATCTGAAAAGTATAGTAGATATTGTTGTCTTGGTTACTTTTCTCTTGTTGCTGAGACAAAATACCCAATGCCCAAAATGAAGGAAGGAAAGGTTTACTTAACTTACAGTTTGCGGATATTTCAGTCCGTACTTGGCTGGCTCTGATGCAGACTGGCACATAGCAGGGAGCAAACGTTCATAGCCGCAGAACACAGCAAAAACAACCAGAGCAAAATGGAAGGAATGGCGGCAAGCAGCCTCTTCCTCTCCCTTACATATACGAGCTATCTACCCCAGGGTAGGTATAGTACTCACACCCAATCAATCAAAACTCTAAAAGCCCGCCCCATGACTGCATGAGGATTTGTGGGGACATGCAGTCGCAAACCATAACAACTGTGAAAGGTAAAGAAACTGCTCCAATAGGAAAGAACAACTGGGATGGGGGAAGGGAGAAAAAAAAGAGAGAAGAAAGGGAAAAACTTGGTATATTTATGTATGCAGTATAGCTAAGATAATGGTACTGTTGGTGGCTGTTAGTTTAATGTGTAATTGTTTGATCAATCTTACATGCCTGAGTCAGGTTATCTGAGTAGCTACTTCAAAGACGGCAGTATGTAATATAGCGGCCATTGCTGATTTTCGGTGAGCTTGTTTTGAAGTTCTGTATCATTTTTACTGTTTTTATGTTGTTTTGTTTATGCCCTTGTTTTTTATATTTTCTCACACACACACACACACACACACACACACACACACACACACACACTCCAGGATAGCTAAGTGTATTGCTGGTGTTTATTGGTTTATTGAAAGGGACAGTCAAGGCTTAATTTTTTATTCTCTTGACCAATTTTGCATGTTTATATCTGGTAATAGGAACAACTAATTTGAAGACAACAGTATGTCATATAACAACCATTGGTGAATTCCTACCATCTTGCTTAATGAAGCTCTGTATCATTTTTAATTTTTTTATTACTTGTTATTGTCTTTAATTGTTTGATCAATCTTGCATTCTTATATCTGAGCAACTTAACTGAAGATAGCAATAGGTAATATAACAACCATGGATAATTCCTATCATCTTGTTTTGAAATCCTGTATTGTTTTGTTTTTGCCTCATTGTTGTCATTTTGGTTTTTTTCTCTTTAAAATAAAAAAATATAATGAGAAATTTTCTTGTCCAGTATCAGTGAAAAGTTTTCTCAGTTTTTAGTGTAGTGTATCACACAATTCCCAAAACTGTTGGAGCATTCCTAAAACTGCTGAGATTTTAAATATTCCAATTCATTACCTATAAGTGATATTATGGGTCCTGATTTAGGGCTCACAAAATAGGGTTCCTACCTTATAAGAAATTGTTTGGTTGACTTCTATTACCCTACTGTTGTCTGACTTGGATAAAATGGCATTTATTACTAGCAATGATAGGCAAAGGAGAAGCTGTGTTATGGCAAAAATTGGGCTGAATTTTGCAGGAGAGCAAAAACTTTAGAACAGAGTTTCATTAATGTAATAATTTGGACAAGTTACCTCTCCTCCTTGACTTACTGGTCAGGAATGTGGGCCCTTAACTGCCTTTGTTTCCACCTTATATACATTTTTGGTTTCCTTGGTAACAGATTGGAATGTTGTAGCCCTGGCCACAGTTGTTTTCCTTGTGCCACGTGACTGAGTCAGGCTCTGGCCATGAGCCCAACCACAGTCATATATACCTTCTGTACTCTGTTCTATACGTCCCCCTTTAGATAATAACCACACATATCCTTTATGGTTACAATGCTTATCTAGGGCCAGGGAAGGTATGAAAGAACTCAGGCAAGGTTTATCTTTGGAGAAGCGTTCCAGGGCAAAGTCAGGACTGCAAAGTTCACTTTTTACAATCCCTCCGCGATGTTTCTCAAGACACATTTGAGGCTTGCACTAAGACTAGAATTATTCTGTTTTAAAATGATATGTTAAGAGTCACTGTCCCTTACAGCTGCTCTCTGCATCCTAATAATTTCAGCTGTTAACACTAAAAATATTAAAAATAAAAATTTTGCCAAAGCAACTGCTGTGGGATAAAGAGCAGAGAAATAACTTTGTATTTGGTTACATGGTGTTATTTTGTGTAGAGTATTGAAAGATAACTTAGCCATAGTAAAAGTATAAAATAAGGTCCAGGAATATAGGTCAGAGGAGCAGAACCTGCCTGGAAGGATCAAGGTCCTGGGTTTGATTTCCTGTACCAAAAAAAGAGAATAAACTAAAAATCTATATAATTTAAGCAGAAGAGATGTTATTATTAATGGTAATCATCAAGTATTTCTGAAATATCGATAGTCAGTTATTTGTAAAGTTAGATAACTTTCTAAAGGTAGATAAACATCAATACTATTGTCAATTTACTTTTTAAAAGATTTCTGGAAATATGTAATTATGAATAGTGTGGAGAAGGGCATTCTTTAGTTAATCTTTCAGTGCATTGCCTTAGGTATAACTGAACCTAGGTTGTTGTGTTCTGGAGAAAGTCAAACAAAAGCTTTGTAAGCCCTGGAGCCAACACTAAATGTTTCGCTGTGTTTTGTAGAAAAGGAATGGTGAAGGACAGCTATCTAATCAAGTCTCATGCCTATGGTAATTGAGTTGTATTGTTCTTGCTAAAACAGTTACTATCCACCCAGTGGCCCAGGTGCCTCTTTTGTTTTATCTCAATAAAAGGTTGTGGAAAAGGTGATTCGGGGCTACGGTCAGGTGAACTATAACCCCCTGATCCCAGGACATTATCTCTCATGTATTTCTTTTTCTTCTAACTTTTTATTCATCCGCGGGTACCTCATTTTGGGGACCTGTTCACCCTGGACAGAAACGGAAGATAGACCAACAGAATAGGAGGAATTTTAAACTAGGAAAACACTATATAAACATTTATTTTTATGCTGTAACTAAAATAGTATGTCTAAGTGATATCAGAAACTTCATAATAAAAAATAAAATAAAATAGACAATAAAAACAGTAATGAATCCATTATTTTGACACTGTTATCAAAAACTATTTTAAAGTACTTAAGGAAATACATGACTATTGGTTCTTTCATTGCTTACAGTTACAAAAACTGGAGAACTATTCAATTGACTCAATGGTATTTACATACTATGAATTCAAATCTAACACAAACAGCTCCTTTCCAAAGGTAATAGCCAGATCTAACATACAAATACAGTTACCAAAATATTTGTGCCTCAAATCCATCACTATAGCACCAAGTAGTAGACTATGAACAACACATAAAGCTAACAATTGAAGGATTTTTCAATATTTGCTCAATTTGTTGTCTTAGTAAGTTTAAAACGAGAAGGCTTATGATTCTTTCAAAAGATTGGACACTTTTAATTTAATGTACTATTCATTCTTTTCACCACTTAACCCACTAATTTTGTTTTTAACCAAGAATGAAAAGGTGGCCTATTCAAACATCACTAGTTAATCAGATTATTTGCCCCAGGGTTCCAAGTCCATGCCAGATGAAGTCTGTCTGTTTCCCAAGGGTTAAGACATCTCCATAAATTTAAGAAACAGAAGAAGACATCTACTTCTGTTATTATTACTTAGAATTATTTTATTTGTTCTAAGTCAGTAAAAGAACAAGGAGAAAAATATGTAAACTTTGTCCATTATTTTATATATTTGAAATTTTAGTGCCCTTAGTTTTTGTAGCTGTTCTCCCCTCTGTGTGTTGTTTTATACTTAAATTCTGTTTATTACATAGTAAAATCTTCTGCATTGAAATTACATTTATATTTTTCTAGCTTATATTTTCAATCAATCTAGGTCATAATTATTTTGCATATGTGTTTTTAAGAAAGATAACCTCGACCCTACTTAATCCAATATCAATATATTTCACACTTATTATAATCATGATCATAATATGATTACAATAATATTGCAAGGCTTTATTTCATAATATGTGTATTTAATTTGCTGTTTTATTTTACTTTTTTACTTATATTCCTCTGCACGGATCCATTTCCTTTTGCTGGTTTTATAGTTATGGATATTTTACGCACCCGTTTTTCTACAACTGTTTGTGAGCACTTACCCCAACCAAACACTGTCTAGGCAGTAGAAATGCACAGTGAATCACTGCAAAAACTAATTCTAAAGAAAGAGAAGTTAGATAAACACAAAGAACAAATTCGGAAATATATAGAACGTCAGGACTAACCATTATCAAGGGAAGGGAAAGCTAGACAAAAAGGTGTTCTGGGCTGGGGATATAACTCAGTGGAATAAGCGCCTGCCTAGCAAGCGCAGGGTCCTGAGTTCAATCCCCAGTACCGCCAAAAAACCAAAAAAACCCAAAAAGGTGTTCTGGCACACTGAGAGGAGGAGGTGCTATTGTATTGCCTGTAGTTCTCACTTCTAGAAGTGCATAAATGTGCTGTCTTATTTTCTTGCGCTAGATGTTACAAATGGGAAACGTGATGGCAAACTGATTCTTTGTTCGTAGGTCATCATTTTCATCCTTGCATGATTTTTAAATGTTTTTCACCACTGATTCTCTTATATTGAACTTGAACAGATCTAAGAGTGTGGTTCTTTTACTAATCATGTCTGGTGCCTTAACCCCTTTCATTCTAAAGTTTCGTATCTGTCTATGCTTCTGGGGAATACTTGGCAATTATTTACTCAAAATTTTCATCTGCAGGATTTATTCTTCTCTTTCCTTCTCAAGGTCCTCCTAAACAAATTCTGACTCTTCTAAAACCAGTGTTTCGCTTTCACTTCCTGTTTCTATTTTTCTTTATGCCTTTCTCATTCTTCAGAAAATTCCTTCGCATAATCTTCAAGCTCATTTAGTTTTTTTCTTCTGTGAACCCACCCAGTTTAATAGATGTACTGAATTATTTTGTTTAAAATTAATATTTCTAAAACTTCTTTGCAATTTCTTTGCAAATTTATATACTCAAAAACAACTCTTTGTCTTGAATGCTAGTCCTTGTTCCATGCTTCCAGTAATTTCCATTCTAGCTACTACATTTATTTTAATGCCTACTTTTTCCATTAATTCTATTCCCACTGCTTAGGTTTGGGTTATTGCCTTTGATGTTATTCTTTAACACAGCAGATAACCTGTAATATTTTCCAGTGACCTCATCTAAACTCTCTTTATATTATTTGTACAAGCAATACCTATAACTGCCACACAGTACTGTAAAGGGGAGGAAGTTGATTCAGGATGAACAGTACACATTCAAACACACTGTATGTAAGAACTTGAGTGTGTAGGACAAACCCATATCTTAAAAGTCGGCAAATGCCCTGACTTATGGCTACAAGCTTTAATTACAACTCTGGGCTTAGACTCACCAAAGACAAAACAGGAGTAAAGAGGGCTCAATAGAATCTTCTACCCCAGATCTGTGCTGTTCTGTCCATCCCTTACACAAAACTACTTTTCCTCCCTACATCACTACTTGCGCTCAAAGCTCTCTCATACATCTCGCTCTGCTCACAGACTGCTAGTGACCTTCCTCTCTTCAAGTATTTCTAAAGTTATATAAGCACAATACAAGTAGTGCAAGACCTCACAGTGAATGTACCTGTTAGAAATATTAGTAGGAAACAGCTAATGAGACAGAATTAGGCCTTATTTGGTAATCATAGCAATTACTGATAAAAAAAAATTCAGAGTTAATCATGAATAGCTGTCAGTAAGGGGTCCAGATGAGGAGCTACAAATTCCAGAAAAATAGGCTGATATATAAGACAAGACCATGGATACAAAAGAGACATTTCAGGGGTCAAATTAATTCCAGGATAGAATCCCATCTTCTCTAGACAGATGTTTGAAAATCAACAAATCTTTTTTTTCCCCCTCCAGAAGTAGTTCTATATTAACAAACTCTTCAGGTGGATTTTGCAGGCACATACCTAGATCAGAAGACAGCAAACTTAACATTATATTCAAGAAGACTTTGGTACCTAGAATGAGTAATGTCAGCTGAATAATTTGCTTTGGGAAATCAGGCCGGTGTTTATCTCATTATTTGATGACAGATGTTTTGCTCACACAAACCTGAAGGTCTTTCAAAGTGCCTGAAGGAAAGGGCACTTTTTCTTATCCTCCCTTCACAGAGCATGTCCAAGTTTCTCTGGATGCAAGACATTGGAAGGAGTCCACACCAGCTATGTGTCATGGTACTCTGCACATTACCATGATGAGTGATGTACATGAAGCCCTTGTTCTCCTTCTGCTTGTTCCTGATGTCTTCCTCCTCTTAATTTGCCTTACATTTACCTCATGGTCATTGAGATAATTACCCACTGCCTTTATATTTTTATTTTAAATTTCCAGTGAAAAAGGGTGACTCACTGCCTCACTTTGGGTCTTAGAATACACAAATTACTGATTCTAGGAGCAAATGTCATGTCGTATCAAACAAGCTATTGACTGAAGCAGATTCAGCATGGCCACTTTTCCCATAGCAGAGGATACAGTGAAGCATTTTTCCAACTATGTGTTAAATGTGGGAAAATAAAATAAATGTGAACTTAATGTGCACATTGTAATATGTTCCACTTTTAAAAGCCCCACAAAATAAGATATGAGCAAAGTATGCTCTTTCTCCTGAACATTGATTAGGGATTTATTACTCATGAATTAACATCTTAGAACTCACATAATTTATTTTAACCTAAAAAAAAATTTCACAGACCAAATGCATCAGTTTGATAATTTCAGGAGAGAGTGAAATAGCTTTAGAAACAGAGAAGATTGGAACAGTGTGGGGAGACAGGTTAACTTTAATCACAGCTGTTGAGCGCTTTATTCAAATAGAATATTAACAGAGGCTTAGGTATTGGATTTTTAATCATAGAACTAACAGTAATCAGTGTACCAGGAATAGCATATATCTATTGGTTCAGGGCATTCAAAACAAATTTTAGAACACAAAGTATGCTATAAAGACAAAAGTGAGTCAATGTTTTGACTTATAAAGTAAACCATTCTTCCCTTCGTATCACCACTATTATTGCACAAAGCCCACCACCAATTTTAAAATACGAAAAACAGAGAAATAGGAGTAAAATGAAAGTAATAAAGCACTCTACCTTGAACAGTTGCTTAATTTTTTACATGCTTTCTTAATATCTTTAAAAAGAGTTCTACATTCATTTTAGAGTGCTTTCCATGATTTCATTTAGTTTTTTATTTGTTTTTTATTGGGTTGGGCCGAGAGAACAAGAAGAATCGGTTTAAACATGGAAGAAAAATTGAAAGCATACATCAGTTCTATTAAATACATGTTTTTAAATACAAACTTTTCATGAGGTTTAGGATTCAAAACGTCGTATCTACAAAGACAATGAAGCTACATTTTTTGCTCAACTTCATCCACAAATTCCCTCATTTTCCAGCTTATATTGTGATTTTGAGTCTTAAAAATGTAGTCAGTTCAGTTCTCTTGTGCAAATATTAAGTTAGTTTCTTAAGGAAATAGAACTAGTCTGCTTTGAAATTTTTCTTTAATTATTGTTTAAGTTTCTTGCAGTGAATGCCAACAAGGAAAAATCTCCATCATTCCATTCTCATCTGAATTACTTACACAAAAGAGATTTGTGTTTAGGATACACAAGAACATTGGAGTATTTGTAATTTACACTGACTCTTATCAGCACAGAAACATATCAACGCCTACTCCCTCAAATTAATTATCATGGCTACAATTATAAGCATAATTACAATCCTGACTTTGTGAGGTTGAAACCAGGGATAAGTATCCAGTTTAAAGGTCAGAGTAGGGACACAAGTAGTATAATGCCGCTACAGGGGAATAGAAGACCAGGCAGAAAAAATAGCAAGAACAACACAGAACATATGGCAAAGAGCAAGAGTCCAGTGGAGTATTTTCACTCAAGCAAAATGAAAAGGGAAAAATTAAGTGGACAGGACCAAATAGGCCTGGCACAAGACTGACACCTAATAATGAAAACTGGAACACTGTCACAGAACTAAAAGAGAAATACATACGAGTTTATGCTGGGCCTGAAGCTGTTGATATAAAATATATGCAAGTACTCTTTGCTTGAGGCTGGCATTGTTTTTAAGGACCCAGGACAGATTTAAATAACCCGGAGGCAAGAAATGGCACAGAATCTAGAAAATCAATAGAAAATCAATAGAGCAGGCCTTGCATAGCCAGCCAATGATAGGTGTAGGCTTCTCAATTCCTGAGTTTATCTCAAAGCATATTTTTTATTTTCCCTGTACTGCGAAGTACTTGGATTTTTACTCTATATCTGGCTAACTGTTGCCCACAGTACCTATAGCACTGCCTGAATACTGGGTAACATTGAAAATTCCTCTACTATAGTCTATTTCTTTAAATCCAGCTTCACACGAAGCCCCAAGACAGACAAAATTTAAGCAAAAGTTTTACCCGAGTGTGACACACATGATCTCTACTCTAACCCTCAATGGTCTTGTTCTTCTCTGATAACTAGTGAGCTCTGGTTTTCTTGTTCACTTTTCTATGATCGTTTTGGTCTACTGAGCTCTGGACAGATGGGTCCATTAAGCTTTGCCTATAGCTTTCTAGGATTTCTCAAGCCTGATTCTATAAACTTATCCAAACTCCTCCCACAAACCAGTTCCAAAGGCTTCTGATCCACATGGTCATCTGTAGTCACAGTCTTCAACCCACTTTTCTGTTACCAATTTTCTGTATTACTAGCTTTCCTATTGCTGGAGCAAAATACCAACCATCTACAATATAAAGGAGAGATTTATCTGGCTCATGATTTCAGAGGATACAATTCATGGTTATCTGAAATGACTTGGCAGAAAGGCATGCCAGAAAAAAACCTGCTCATCCTAAAGCAGCTGAAAAACAGAAGGGAAAGGAAGAATGAGTCACCAATGTGTCATATGTCACCAATGACCCACGTCTTCCAGGCTCTGACCACCTAGCTTCACATTCAGCTTCTAACTCAACAAGGAATTAATCTACTAGTAAGTGCAGTACCCTTATGATTCAACCACCTTCTGAAACCCACACTTCTGAACTCATGAGACTTTGGGGGGCCATTTAAAATCTAAAGTGCAAATTTCAGCTTTCAAAAGGAAAAGTATATCTTGGAAAAATATACCATATCAAGAAAGAGAAGCCTTAAATGATTTTGCTCTTGTTTCTGTACCTATTATAACTTATCTTCTAAGAAGAGTCAGTAGGGCAAGTAAACTTCTGGGCCTATATTCTGTGTGAGTGGACACTGACAGTTTTTGCTAAACTTCTCTTCACTCAGCTGATTTTCTGAGCTCATTATCTTTTGTACACCAGAATTGATCTCATTACAGAAAGGCTCACAAAAAAGATTAAAGAACAATTGTCTTGTTAATTAAAAGGGTAAGAAAATCAATAAAATGATGACATTTAAATTATCTTTATTTACTAGGATTCTCAACTCAAAATGAAACCACTGTCCTGTGGAATGAAATGAATTTATTTAATGGGCTGTTTCTTTATCTTATATGAAAGAAAAAAAGAAAAGAGGAAAAGTAAGGAGTGAGTAAGCCTGGAATCAAAGTGTATTTTCCAGACAATTATCATAATCTGCTGATTATGAATAGCTGAAAACTATTCATTAAGAATTTCCTTAAATTAATTAAGGAACAATTTAATTAAATCCATATTTAGAAATCAAATTTACTTCAACCCTTTTTCCCACTTATAATATATTCTCAACTTGTGAAGCTTGACCTCTATTATTCATTAACAAAGATACGTGAAAATCATGGATGAAATATTAAGACTACAGTTTAGAGAGGGCTGTAATTAATTAGAACTATCTCATTATTATAAAGTGTGTTGCTCCAATTTAGAATAGCCAATAATTAGTACTAATACATTTTACTTCAATTTTTAGCAGCCTAAAATGGGTTTCCTTAAGTGAAAGTTGATAGGTCTGCAAGAGTCATCACCACACATGCCTTAGTTATTTTTGAAGAGAAAAAAAAAAAGAAAATAACAAACTTGGCAGAAATAGGGGAAGGATTTGGTTTAACCCAAGTCTGAGATCTATTGGGGCTCTCTTTTCTAGTACATTAACTTTGTTGACCACAAAATAACACAGTGACCACATCAAAATTACCTAACCAAGAATTCTAGGTCAAAAGTAGCTATTTTATAAAAATTGCCTCTTTATGAGATTTGTTTTAGAAGTGTGCTTTTCCAAGTACTTTGGCATCTCTAAGTTCACACACATAACATTGATTCTTAAAGAAGTTGGAAGCAAAAGTCAACCTAACTTTAATCTTACAAGCAAGGCTTTTGTCACTCGCTCGAGGTGGGACAAGGTATGGAGAAAATAGCCAAAGAAAGAAAAAATGACCCCCGCTTTTTCCCTGATGTTGTATAAATTGCAGGGAAGGTCAGGCCAGTATAAGGAATGAGGAGATAAGGAATTCATGTTTTCATAGAACATACGTCCAAGTTTCTGAAAACTGTCTTTGGACCTTAGTTAACCTGCAAATGTCCTCAAATACTTCCAGTACTTTTTAATCTTGGATTTTTTGTGTCTGTTTCCTTTGTTACATTTTCTTCACTTTCCCTATTGTCAGAATAGAGAATTCTGGATTTGGTATGTTTCTAAAAATTCTTACTGTTTGCTAATATCCATCAGCTAAATTAGGGTCCACAGAGATCAAATATTCTCTTTTATTTGTGATACCCAGGTTATCCTTCAAATAAACACTAGACCCAAGCTTCAGGAATAACAGACAGAATGGAATTGTTAATATAAATGGCGAGTAAACATGGGCACAAGTACTCATAATCATCGATTTTAAAAAGTTAATTAAGTCATATCAGCAATATTATTTTAATGATGAAAATGGAATAGGCAAATGTCACCGCAAAATTTCTGTATTGGAGTTTTACCATTTTTCCAAAGGGCCTACTTTAATAACCAGAACATAGTGAATTTTATTAAATATATATAATAGATAACTGCCTCATAAAATAAGGACAAATAAAACAAGAAATCTTATGATTCTACTTACCATTCAAAGATAGCTACAGTATTTATACTTTGTTCTAATCAATTTTTCTATTCATAATTATAATTTTTAAGAAACCCATTTTGCATTGCAGGTTGATTGTTATTTCTTTCCCTAATTCAACATAATATTGACATCTAGTGATACACCTTCTTCCTGGAAGAAATCATGATGTGTTTAAATTGAAACTACCTTTTTTATCAATCAAAGCTGTTCAAATATGAGCAAATTCAGTTACTTCAAAAGAATAGTTTGAACTTAAATTACACTGGTGATGAAAATGGCATGTAAACCAAAAGTGATAGCTTTTTATATGCCAACACTTATTTCTAATTCATGTTTCCTACAGGAACATTACACAGACATCTAAAATATGAGAACTTTTTAAAAATTTAATTAATATGAAGAAATAAAGCATCGAGTCATCCACCTATTCATTTCCTGAGCAATTTTTGCCCTGAACAGAACCCTGAGAAGCAAGACAAACCAGTGGGTGGCACCATGTTTGATAACAGTCACAGGCTGGTTTTGTGCCTAAACTGAAGTTCAGAGGTTGGTCAGGAGTATGGCAAAACTCCAAGCTACATGAGGATGTAACTTTCAGTCATTGCTCTGACTCAATGGTTGGGTTCAACCACAAACCATCTGTACTCTGTAAATAAACTAAATCCAGCTAGTGGGGAGTATTAACCAGAAACACAGCAGAATATGCTATCGTTCATCTTTTTAATGTAAGTCAAGGTATATCAGAAAGATTCAGTACTCAGAAGTAGCTTTCCCACAGTTGTTTACTATTACAGTTGACTCGTTTTTGTTTTTTTTTTTTGTAAAGATTTGTACTATCTAGTCAGTATTTTTTTAATTTACATGTCATTGAGACTAACACAATAACACATAAGCCTATTTATTTAAAAAATGCAAATGATAGCATTAGTCATCAGACGTCAAAAATGTAGATGTAAAAATTTTAGTATTTCAGAAAGGGGAATATCCCATTGACAGTAAACGCATTTCCTTCATAATGTTCCTCAGTGCCTGATGGTTTACATTTTCATCCAATGATAACATACTACTATTAATTTTCAGAAATCCAGACAATATACAAATACTACTTGGATTATATTCCAGAAAACTTTTTGAACAGAAATCACTGTACAATTTATGGATATCATAACTTAACTTAGCTTCTAACGGTGGTAACATTGGAGACCTCTACAGCCGGCACACTGTAAGGGGCTGCCCAGCCCAGAGCTCCCCTAGTTAACTACCCTCAGACGTGCAGTTGGGTCCCAGAAATGGGTCTGCACCTCAGATCCTACATACCACTCACAGTAAATCAAATCAAAGGGAGAAAATCCATAGGTCTAAGCTAAATCAGCAAAAATCTTTCTTTTGAGAATGTGAGGATGCAATTGAATGAGCCTGAAGGAGGTTCCTGGTCTCTTGCAGGTAAAAGAATTAATGTAAATTCAGAAGAGCTGTCCTAACCACCTGACCAAAGGAGTGAGGGGTTATACAGGCATTCAAATAGAAATGCAGGTGAGAAGAGAGAGCTCCTTTGGGTGGATTTTCAGCTCCTGATTCTCATCTCTTGTCAATGTCATCTGCTCTATTTTGAGCTAGCAAATCCCATGGGCACAGCTGATTCCCCATAATGTATCTTCCTTTATTTCTTCAACTCATCTGAGGTTGTGGTTAACAATAACAAGACACAATCGCAAACAATGTTCACTGTTATGGAGTACTAATAAATGTCGGGGAAGGTTTTAAGTCATTATAAGATTGTCTGCTTTACCTTCAGAAGGACTTTTTATTTTATTTTATTTATTTATTTATTGGTACTAGGGATCAAACTCAGGACCTTGTGCTTGCCAAGCAGGTGCTTATTCCACTGAGCTATATCTGCAGTCCACCTTCAGAAGGACTTTATATGATAAGTGGTGATCACTCTCAAGCTAGCATTTTGAAGAACTGAGACTTAAGTACAAGCATGTGTCAATAATTACAGAGTACAGGTAGAGTTTCACGAAATATGCTGTTAAGGTATCTGCATCAGGTTCATCAGGAGTCACTAAAAACAAAACAAAACAAAACAAAACCATCGAAGAATTGGCCCTTAAGCTGAAAAATGACCACAGAGTCACAATATTGAGAAGACAGATTGTTTTTCAATTGGAGGTAATTCTAGTACATGCTTTGAGAATCATTGCTCAATGGCCTAACCAAGAGACATGGATGAGGTTAGGCTTGTGGTAGCAACCTTTAGGGATTGTAGAGAAGGGGAAAATGCCAACTGAAAAAAGGATTTGAACTGCATGTTTCTCTTCTGGATGCTGCAGGACCATTAGTCTTGCCACCACAGTGACTGATTTTCTGGGATTTAAAGTCTAGGCAAGAAGTAATGGTGGTCCCTCAATGGGAGGATTTATGTTTCCCTGGGAGCCAGGGTTGGATATAGAGATTCTCAATCAGAAACATAAATGTTCCATCTTGAGATCCTAATCTAGAAAAACAAAGGACTTTGGAAAATATTATTTCCTAAATCATAACATTCCCTTCTAAGTATAGATGTCATGCACAATTTCTTCCTTGAGTAGAAATATTTAATTGTGTATTTATTCTTTTTTTTAACCATGGGGATTTTCTGACATGCTATCATTTGTGCAGATGGAAATAGTGCATCTCAAAAAAATGGCAATCCTTTCTGACATATTTTATTGGTTCTTCTGGCCATGAATTTTGACAGACTATAAATCCCTTGTTTGCTATTATGAATGACAAGATAGGATTAAGGATTTTTCACACAAAAATTGCAGTTAGGCAATCACTAGCACCATCTCTCTAGGAAAATTATTGCTGTATTCGAAGGGGGTATGATCATCAAGGAAATTTGCACATTCTCTTTATGTGTACACTTACCAAAAATAAAAGTTAAAAATAAAAACTAGGACAGTTCACAGTTGTCCTCATTCTGACTGATAACAATAATAATGAAGGAAAGCAGGAAATAAACAGTTGGGGTTGAAAGAGAAGATGTGGTTTTCTTTTTGGATGTGATCTTCCATCAGTATAAGGCATGGGAAATATGAAAGGCCATTACTCAAATGTAACGGTACAAGCCGATCTCATGGCCAAGTGTACCAACCATTCATTAACCTAAAAAAGAAAATTGCACATTGTAGTGTCTCTTTATTAATTAGTTTATTATATTTTTAGACATCATGGCAAATGTGTAGATGTGGAAGTCGCTGTCCCTTGACTTTGCTAAGGATGCCTATTGTCCACAAACTTGTTTCCTTCCTTGGCTCCTGGCCACTAGACTGCTGGTCTTTCCATCCCCGCCCACCTCCTTGTTTCCTGTGCCACACAAGAATACTTCAAATCACTGGGTAAATGTGCTTCTAAAGGTCTAAATATGCAATCTCCATTGAAGACCATAGTAAGTTCCCCACTGTGTAATTATAAATTCCTTTGTATTTTTTCCTTCACTGTTCCTCTTATTAATGTAATGAAAAAATTATTCATAATTATGAATTTTATTTTTGTGTTCTACATTTAACACAAGCTACAGGAGGACAAGAACCTTGCCTGTTTTGCTTCTTTTTTCACCTAAGCACCGATGAACCCTCAAGACCTTGCACAATCTCAGGTACCCAGGAAATGTTCCTACATGTGGTGATTGTGTGGGTACATGGGAGTGCAGGTATATATCTTTGCATGATGGATGCTTATTCTCAAACAAATCTTGTGCCTATTATCACTGATTTTTCTTATTTGAAGAATATGCAGTAATCTTTTATTACTGTCTCACTTAATCCAGATTAAGTAAAAAGAGGTACAGAGCCAAAGTTTTCTATAGTTTCTCCAATACACAAAAACATACACATTTATTCTTCCCCAAAAAGTATATAGTAGGATGATTAGGAGAAAGAGATTTATGTCCTTTAATCTTTTCTACCTGCTCCTCAGTAATTTCAAGTGATACTAACACTTTTGTGGTTTTTGTTCACTTATTTGCTTATTTTAAATTACCCTTCTCTTTTGACCAAGTTATAACTTTCTCCTTGGTAACAGCGACCTAATTTCCCCCATGCTGTTCCTCTTTGTCCACCTACAAAATAACAGTGTCTCAAGAGTAGAGACATCAACCCACACCGTGGGAATGACTTCTACGCCAGGCCACTGCAGAATGGAAGGGCAAAGCATTTGCAACAAGAGCTACACTTCTGCTGAGAATTTCCAGTGCTAACATTTCATCATGCTGTCATTCTAGCTTATGTGTCAGGGGCTACATGGTACTGGGTTCTTTCTTCTTCAGAAGGTTGGATTTCTTCTTGGTCATGTATTCCTTTATGCAGCTATTCCAAGCACATAAACAGTATATCATAGGATCTTCTTCAGTGGAGGACAAACATAAATACATTTCTTTAATTTGTGGTATAGGTGTTACTTTAGTAGAAATTTTCCTCTAATAACTAGGAAACAAAGAATAATAAAAGGATAAAAATGGAAGCAAAAATATTTAAAAAGGTAAGACATAAGGAATACAGTAATGGCGTAAAATGTGAAAATATACTTAGTGAACACACTGCATTGTATGACTGACAGAAAACATATGAAAAATGGAAAGAATAATCCCCATTTTATGAGAAAACTAAATCTCTCAAATCATTGGCATAAGATTAAAGTTGTGAGCATTTTAATAAAATCTCTGTAAACAACCAACTAGCAATACACTTTCCACTGAAGATCCAGGGAGGAGTAACAACTTGTTTTCCTGCTTATTGGGGATTGCAACTTAGAAAATTATGATTCTAAGTTTCTTAGAGCTTGGGAGAGAAAAGAGAAGAAACCTGTATTTTCTGAACAAATTCATGAATTTTCACTG
This sequence comes from Dinomys branickii, assembly GCA_004027595.1. Classification (NCBI taxonomy): domain Eukaryota; kingdom Metazoa; phylum Chordata; class Mammalia; order Rodentia; family Dinomyidae; genus Dinomys; species Dinomys branickii. Next base: position 24,976 of record PVLD010002758.1, on the reverse strand, counting down.
TACAAGATGGAAGCACACATCCCTCTGGGAACACAGTGCAGAGATGCATACACATCCATAAGGAAAATCCTTAGGAATAAACTGTCATGGAAAGATTTTTAGTTATTTGAAAGAAAAGCAAATTTCTTCATTTACTGTGTTCTCAGAATATTTGGCATATAGAAAGTAATTAATGCATACTTATTGAAGAGAATTACACAATCAGTTTAAATCAAATGAAGTCCTTTCACTATAACCTTACATAATTCATTCTCTCAGAATTTCGGAAATTCAAGGGCAAACCTTCTCCACCAACCAGCTCCAGTTTAGCTATACTAGAAGGATGCCTGTCTGTGCTTCTGCCATCTGAATATACAAAACTCAAGACAACTTCTAAGGTAAATTATCCAGATTTTGTTGTATTATTTGAGATTGCTTCTACTTTGGAGAGATGCCAGGAAATAAACTCATAAACATCTGAAAGCCAATATAACTTTCTTTGCAAATTACCTTGTATTTTATATCACTTAGATAATGAAGTTTTGCTTTGCATCCAATATGGGCAAAAAAGAAAACACGCTGAATCATTAAAATGCTTTGTCCTGGTTAATGATCTTAAATACCTTGAAAAGTGAGGATTTTTAGCCTCTGTTTTCAGAGAAGGAAATTGAAATTCAGTATTTTCCAGTTAAGCAGAGACTGAGAGTAACATCTCAATAACTTTGTTTTCTTTCTTTCTTAGCAAAATGCTAACTTTGTTGGTGTTGGCAAAGTTCCCAACTGAAAAACATTTCTCAAACCTCTTCATTGATAAAGGGAGTCAGGTAGTAATATTTCTGGACAGGAAGATATGTGACTGCATTGGGAGTGATTTCTGAAGAGGCACCTTATGTAGAAAATAAAAGTCATATAATACCACATATACGCTTTTTGTTTTTGTCATGTCTTCCCTCTTCCTGCCAGAAATACAGCTGTATAAGTAAAGCTCTTACACACACACACACACACACACACACACACACACACACACACACACACAGAGTTCATTAGTCTGGGATGATAGTGTGAGCCTGTGGTTCCAACTTTTAAGAAAGCTGAGGCTGGAAGATTGCACAGGTCAATCTGGTCAATCTAGTGACACTCTCTCTAAAAACAAAGCAGAACAACAACAAAACACAATGGCTGAGCACTATGGTTGTAGTTCCGTGGTAGAACAATTGCCTAGCATGTGCAAAGCCCTGTCATTCAGTTCCCAGCATGTTTAAAACAAATACTGAAAATCCTTAGATTTATGTAGTGTTCTGAACAAAGATTGGTAATCACATAAAAGTAACAACACATACATAAGGTATGTGGTTTCTAGAGGGCAGGGAAGTATATGTGATAAGCCAATGGAAGCAAGGGCATGTTTAACAAAGTTCATTTGTGAGATTCATCTCATTTTGGAATTTCTGCCTTTAGGATCACAGACCTGGCTTATTATGGCCATTTATGGAAGTCTCCATTTCTCAGGAACTTGTCTTTTAGCTACATAAGGAAAGCTGAAAGCTTCTTTCTGCATTGTTGGCCCACACTTGCCTCCAGTCCCAAACAACCCCAATATGGACGAGACATATTTTGGGGACCTTTCATATCTCCAGGCAGAGATGGAACAAGTATCAACTTTTTCCTAATTTGACTGCAAAAATATTACACTCAAACCTTTCAGAGGCAAGTTATGTTTATAAATATGGTATGGATGGTGTTCAGAATGCAGCCACAGGATTAGATTCTGCCTCTATTCTTTTTATTTGCTTTTATGAAGAAAATGAACAATAGATAACACTTTATAAACTAATATGTCAAAATAGGACAAAAAGTCCTTTAAAAAAAAAAAAGAACTCAGTGGGATGTTAATTTAGAGTAATGATGATGAATGATAGTTTAATTCCTACAGGGAAAGAGCAAAACAATCTGTCCATAGCAGGAAATCCAGGTTGGGATGCAGCGCTTAGGACTGCCAAGAAATTAACACATTAATGAGACTCATGGGGGAAGTGGGGAGAAACCTTCTTCAGAATTAAGCACATCGTCTCTTTCTCACAACCATTTCATCTTTTCCCAAAAAAATCTTACTATTTCAGACTTTCTTCATTTTGTGAAAGTAATAAGATCTAAGGTAAACTTAATCCTTTGTCACTGGACCCTTTCGTGGTCACAGGGTGCCAGTTGATGAAATGAGCTATATATTTAAAAGCTATGTATTCTAAAGAATGTAGAGTAGCAAAGGAAATAGTATCTTATGCCGTAGATATATTCCCTTTTATTTTCAAATATGGGTTTTGCAAATTGTTCTATCTGGTAAAATAGGTCTTTAAAATGATTTTCTAACTATTTATTTTGAAATAAATTTCTTTGTTTCCTTAATATTAAAAAAATGAAGTTGGTGGAATACAAAAGATTTTTTAAATGTTGTTCCTGTGGGGCTGGAGGTACAGCTCAGTGGGGTAAGTGCTTGCCGCTAAGCACTAAGGCCCTGAGTTCGATCCCCGGTCCCGGAAAAAATAAATAAATAAATGTTGTTCCTGTATTTTCTCAGTTTTTTTAATCTCCTGACTATAATTATAATACATATGTATATGTACATTTTGTGGCTTTGATAGCCTAGTTCCACTGATTTTTGCTTGTGAAATTCTAAATAATATTGTGAATTAGCTTTGGAGACTTTTATCAGTCCAGCACACTTAGGGCACATTCACAGTACATACACATGAACCTAGGCAAAGAACTGTTTATCAGTGCCAAGGCAGTGGATTCCAGGAGTGTGCTAGGTTTGTCTGCACCACAAGTCCATTATCCTCCACAAGTCTGCCCAAAGGCCAGCAGATCCTTAGCCTCTTCCCACCTCTTCAACAGAGGATCTCTCACTGGGAAACTAAGATGAAGCCCTTCAGGAAAGGAGATTCTGGGAAGCACACAGTTCTAAGAGACCATAGAAGAGTATAGTGTGAGGTCAAATTAACAGCAGACCCTTAGGCACTTTATCTTACAGAAAAGTCAAAAAGGCTGCAAATCTCAGTACCCTCGCTTTAAACATCATTACTGAAACTCGTTATTACTTCTTACGGCCTATCCATACTTCACATGTTCTAATATTTAAGGAGAATAGAACTTGATCTTTAGAGTCTATCAAAGGCATTGAGTATAGTACAGAGTAGACACAAATTGTAGTCCTAAACCAAATCTTTTCTTGTCTACCTATAGTTCTTCCCTAGATGTTTCAATGAAGACTAGGGGCTTGAATTACCACTTATAAAATGACAGCTTCCAAGTCTGTATTTCCATTCTTTCTACCAGAAAATATTTGTAGTATCCAACCAACCCTCACCTCCTTGGCTACCACTTTAGTCAAGCTCAGTGTCACTAATTACCTGCCTAAAGTAGAATCCCAGCTTTGGCTTTTAACCTTTTAGTCTCACAAAACAAAGTGAGATATAGAAATGATCATCTGGTAAATCAAAGTCATATCTCGTAACACAAGAAAAATACTTTCTACCTATGTCTTATAATAAAAGAAATTTCAAGTAGAAACAAAAACAGAAATGATGCATTAATCACACTTCTGCCCAAAACTTTCAGTAGTTTTCACTCTTACAAACCAATTGATTTTCATGTCCTGCAAGGATATCTGCCCCTCTCTGCCTTCCTAAACTCCCTTCTGAGAATTCCCTCATGCTTCGCTCCAGTCCTGCTGGCCCTGTTGCTGTTCTTGTGCTATGCCAAGCATCCTGCTGAATGCCAGGGCCTTTGAGCTGGCCATTCCTTTTATTCCAAGTCCTTACTTCACCTAGGATCCCATCAGCTGTCACCTCAGTGGAACCTTCATGGTTTCTCTCTATATGCTAATACTTTATCCAAGCACTCTGGCCCCTTTGCATTTCTTTTTATCTCTTTCTTCTGCTAAATTTTAGGGTCCATGAAGGCAGTAATGTATTGTTTTACTTACTACTACTTCCACAGAATAAAGCAAATGCCAGCATTTTGTAATAACCAAGCAAGTTATTAGTGAGTGGATAAATGAATAAAAGCTGAGTAATGTAAAGAAACAAGAACAGACAAGTGCCACTGTCAAGCGTGGGCTTCAGTTTACACACACTGAGTGTATTTCAACATCCAAACAGTTATCTGTTGCATAGTGAAGCTCATTTAACTAAAGTGAATTTCAACAACTCATTTAACTTCGTGTGCAGTCAGTGGTCTCTATATTATTTGATCCTGTATTAATATAGTATGCTGGGAGGCTGTAGACTAGCCTTTGTTGGTGAAATAGCACAACTGGGTTCAGCAAAAGAGAAAAATAGTAATGATATTATGCCATTCTTTGATTTTCAAAATAAGCACTATGAGAATAAAAAATTTCTTTCTTTTCTGTCATGTAGAAATTTCTCTTGACCTGGTATTTAACTGGCTTTATGGGTACACTTGTCAATATTTTCTACTGACAATTTCTACTTACATTTCATGGTCTGTTCTGCGTGCCTCCTCGGTGTCACAGGCTTGTCTCCGCTCTGCCTGAATCCTGTTCCAGCACCAATTTGTTCATATTTTCTCTTTATCTGAGGCTCAGTTTAAGTACCAGTCCTGCAGTCATTCCTGCTCTGATTTACAGAGGTGGATCAAGGCGCCCTTTTCATGTTCTCACTGTGCAATGAACACAGACTCGATGGAAGAAGCTACACACATAAGGCCAATATCTGATTGCTTTTCCCATTTCTTATCCTAGAGTAGGTATTTATTAAACATATTTTCTGAGTGAATGGAGCAAAAGCATACCAACATGCAAAAAAAGAAGAGGTTCTTTCTTCTCACAATTAAAACTGAAATAAGATTGTTTTATAATATAGAGATATACAACTGTGTACTGAGAAGAAATATATTAACTTTTATAATGTAACATACCTTGAGCCTTGAAGGACGAGGCATATTTAATTTTCTATACATTTGGAGAACTTAAGATAGCAATTTTTTTCATTCCAATCTTTTTTACCCAATAAACCATTTATATTTTAATGTCTATACATTTCTGTGAAAGCTGATGGATTACTAAAACTTAACCACTAACTTACGTACATTAAGGGCTTTTGACTTTTTAAAAATTAGATTTTGATCCCTAGATCTAGAAAAAAAGGTGAAACAACTCACATTCTTAACTTCTTCCTGATACCCTACTTCCTTTCCAGTGTCATTAGCAAATGAGTTTGTCCTCCTTGCCAAGTTAGTCATTTGAGATGGGAACATTATCTTATTAGAATTTTCTTGGGTCAAATTAATTCAAAGAAAATATAGGAAAAGAAAAATGTTATGCTATTAGAATATATGGAAGAACATATTTTCAAAATGAATAGCAAGAAAGTCTCCAAATAATAAAACATCTTTGGTAGATTTCAATCTTACTAATTTTAGAAATTGAAATATACAGTACTGCTAAACTTACTGCTTTTCCAAGACCTATAAGAAATCAATTGAGCTAAACTGTTTTAAAATAAACAATTAAGAGTTTTCAAAAAGTGTATCCATAATTTCATTGATACTTCATCCCTTGACAATTGTCCTTGCCTCTTTTAGAGTAGAATAAACTTAGTGACTCATTTCTAGTGAGTATATTTGCAGAAGGGTAGATTAGCACTTCTAAGATGGGTCTGGGTCTCGGCGAGCACCTCGCTGGGGCAGAGCCTGGCGGAGTTCGGGGGCCGCCCCGAGAACTCCACCAGGTGTCCAGGAGCACCTAGTTGGGGCCGATCGTGGTGGTCCACAGGAACAACCCCACGGACTGGTCCAGGTCCCCGGGAGTGCCTCCCTGGGACAGAGCCTGGCAGAGTTCGGGGGCCGCCCCGAGAACACAGCTGGGCACCCTGGGTTACAGGTGTACCTCTATGTGAGAGTTTACACTGGATCTGCTCTGGGTGCTAACATACTTTGAGAGGATAGAAATGATTCTTAGTTCATGGGCACTATTTAAAGACCAGATCCAGTATGTGATCCACTTTAGGGACTGAATCAGGAACAGAAATAGTGAGCCACAGACCAAACAATCTTCTCTGCCTCTTAGGCACTGGACATACAGCATAAAAGTGTCAAAGATAAGCTCGGAGGTCTAGGGTGTCTGGAGACTGTGGGCACCAGGGATGGAGAGAAATACCCTGTGATGGCTGAGAAAGCCTCCTCACCTGGAAATCACTGAGCTCTGGAGCTGAGAAAAAGGAGCACTGACTCACCTTGGTGTGTATCTTGGATCTGTCCCTGAGTGGCGCCTCCTGTATGTTACCATGATCATGTCTCTTTTAATATTTTCTCTATGACTCTCTTTTCCAATATTTAACTTATATTTTTGAGAGGAAACATTTTATTGTGTATAATTTAATTATACATAACTAAAAAATGAGGTATTTTCTGTAGATAATCTTGCTTTCACATACTTGTCATTTACTTAATTTTTATGCAGTTTAGCATAACAGAATATTTATTTTAATGAGATGATTGATTCAAAAATGAAAATATTTCAGCCAAAATGGTTACTACCTCTGTGTGAGAGTGGCGATCCTCAGAGAACTGGAAAGGACAGCATTGCTCTACTGAGACTATTCGCATCAATCAAACAGATTATTGCTGTGATTTGGATGTTGTCCGCCCTCCATGCCAGAACTCATGCTGGCTTTGTATTTCTAACATGGCAGTGTAGGGAAATACGGCCTGTGGAAGGTGGTTAGTTCATGACTGTTCTGTCTCATTAACTAAGTAATGCATTTCTTGAAAGACTGGGTTAGTTCTTATGTGAACAGGTTGTTACGTAAAGCAAATCTAATCACTTTCTTCTGCCTCCCTTCGGTGTGTCTGTGTCTCTCCTCTGCACATGCCAGCTCCCCACCACCACTACATTACCATGATGTGACCACTAGAAGCTAGTCAGATGTGCTGCCCAACCTTGGCCTGCTCAACCTCTCAAAGCATACCAAAGTAGACTATTTTCCTTTGTAAATTACACAGCATGTAGTATTTTGTTATAGCCAAGTGAAACAGACTGGGACAATTATGGAATTAATTTATTATTTCAAAAGATGGGACACAGTAAGAACCAAGGGCAGCTTTAGGAATATGAGTAATGAATTCACAATGATTTGCCTTTATTATTTTTAAGAAGTTTGAACAAAGAGATGATATCTTTATGCAGAAATCAGTGTAAATATAATCTTAAAACCAATTAGAAGGTTAATTTTAGACTCTACCCATTTGGCTATTTACCTATCACCATTTTTATGACATTGAGAGTAATAAAGAATTAGTCCTATGTAAAATCCTAAATCTTATCTTTATGGTCAATGGCAAAGCTTGCTAGCAGAATAATTGAAAATCTGTCTCTGGTCGATGAGCAACAATCTCAAAAATATTGAGGTGTTGGCCAAAGATGCATAGGTATTACAAAGTAGATGTAAGAATAAAACACAAATTATATGATTATTATGGCAAAATTTAGCAAGAAAGCACTTACAAGAGACCAAATGTAGGAAACAAACTTTATTGAAGCCGGCAACCAACAGTCCTTGACAAGAAGCCAGAGAAAATGTTGGCCCCAATTGGACTTTACTCACAATTTAAATACCTTTTAGGTTTCCATGGTAACCACATCAGTACACTCCCTCATTTTCAGGACTCTTATAAGAATGCCACTTAGCTGTCTTATCTTTTCCCAGAAGCTGCCAGTGATGTCATCCAGGCAGACATTGTGGTGTGAAGTTTAGCGTAGTTCCCAATTTGTTCTAACTATTTCTTCCCATTTTTATAGCCTGTTTTCCTTTAGTGTGTTTTATGGTCAGCTACAAGGGAGAAGATTAGGGAGGGAGTTCATCTACAGTTTAAATTAAAAAGTGACTTTTAAAATGGGGTCTTTCTTGCCCTATCATGATTACTTTTTTTTATTATTTTAGAAGTAAAAGAACAAAAACACTAACAAACATACACAGTGGCACAAGAACAGTACAAAAACCAAACTACAGGTGGCAGGGGGTCGACAATGGTGGTTGTATTACATGTTGGTAGCTTCAAAGTGTATACTCAGGACGATACAAATAGACATACAAGGTTGATGTCTATAGGGCAATATTATATGAATAAATGAATCAAAATTTTTAATCTTAAAATGGGAATGTAAGAATTGTATAACTCTCAGTCATAGATATCATCACACAGGTATAAATGACTTAGCCTGTGTCCTGTAACTAGCCTGAAAAAAAGCAGTGTCTGATAAGTTTTCCCACTTTACTGATGAGGTATAGTCTAAATTGTACATGATTAAATAGCTAATGAAAACCAGAATGATGAAATTTTGTCTCATACAATTTTTAGAATCTAATACAATTCAGGGACATTTGGGCACATTATTCTTAAATTGTTGTGCTTATGCCCCCAAACCATTATCTAAGGAAGTCTATGAAACTATAGGACAAACTAGACATATTTTCAGAGTGACAATTTTACTTAGTACCCAGCTTTCTCACAATAACATAAATGCAACTGTATTACAGTGTTTACAAATCAAATGGACTGTTAAAATAAAAGACACTATTTCAAAGATGTTGCTTATATTTTTGGTCTGTTGAATTCTTCCCCTAAACTCCCTGTCGTTCACTTACATTCCTCTGAATTTGGGGTTATTCAGGAAACTTTAGGTAAATAATACTGTAGGTCATTTAGCCCCTTTCTTTCTTATCACATAATCATTTAGAGTGAGCCTAGACTTCAGTTAGCATTGTTGGTCAAGTTCCTATGCTATGAGTATCACAATTAATTTATAATTCAGAAATTCTTTATATATCTTAAAACATACTCTATACTCTCTGATTGGATGAAATGGCTTCAAAAGCTTGATTAAAAAACACAAATGTTCCACTTATGTTATAAATTTAATGAAAGTATTGCCAGTTTCATACTGATTTCTCCTTGATAGGTTGACTTATGCTTCCCGCTTCACTGACATGTCTCAAGGATTGTAGGTCGCACCTGTCTTAGAACATCCACGTTGTGATTCACGGAACTGGTGGTCTCTTTCCTTTCCCTGCTCCTCCACCCACATCATCCATAATCTTCTTTTACTTAGAACAAATGTATAATATTCTTTTATACAAAGGCTGGCTAGAATTTTCATACCTCAGGCTGACATGGTCAATCCTTTCTTCCTCTGCCCCCATCAATTGTTGGAAATGCTCAAGAAGAGTACAGCTCTGCTTTGGGGGCCAACCTTGACGAAGTAACAGCTGAAGACTGTTAACAACACTCTGAGGAGCAGCGTGCATCTGGGAGTCACATCTCCGTATCTATCTCCCTACGAGAAGGACACAGCTTTGGGTTGGAAGAGAAGGAAAAGTAACTCAATTCGTATCTAATCCCATGAATGCCATTGTGAGCTCCCAGTTACCAATGCAAGCTGTTCCAGATTATTTCTAAAAGACATGAGATAACATTGTAAAGTAAAAACTTGAATCAGTAATGTATTAAAAGCCAGAGTTAACTTGTGAATATAGAGACTAATTTATGACAGTTCTTCACCAAGGAGCAGTGGAGAAAATACATCCTTTTAAAAACTATAGATATTGAAATTTTTTAAATTTTAGAATTAAACAATTTGCAAATAGTAAAATTCACATTTTGTGCCTTGGACAGCTGTATAAAGTTGTACAAACACCACCACAGCTGTAAAACTCTTTTATTGCCCCAAACATTCCTTCATGTTGTTCCTTTATGGCCCACTCCTTGACACACCCTTTCCCTAGCCACTGCTGAACACCATTCACAAATGTACTTTAGCTTCTGTGATATAAGTAGCAATGTGCAGGGAAGGAACAACAATATAGTATGTTGCGTTTTGTGCCTGACTCTTTCCCCTTAGCAAAGTATATGTGAGATTTACCCATGATTCTGTATCTATTTATAACTCTTTTCATAGTCAAGTTGTCATATATTATAGGAATGTGCCAGTCTTATTTACCTAGTGTCCTTTGAAGGATATTGAGACATTGGTAGTTTTCCAGTTTGGAGAGATTATGAATCAATAATGTACAAATATTAATATGGATATTTTGGTGGAAAATATCTTTTTAAGAAATAATGTGAAAAATGGATCTCCAGTAAGGAAAAACAGTAACTTTCTTCCACCATAGACAACAATTAATCAGTAATGGATTGTAGACATACTAAAATATGCTTTACTAGGAAGCAGAAATAATCAAATATAAAGAAAAATGCAACATTTTATTAAGTTAATAAATATAATAATTTTAAAATATGTTAAAATGAAGAAATGTATCAAAGACCTCATGAAATGAGTAAGAAGAATAAGTCCTAGAGTGATTTGTAATATATACATACTATACACATAGTATGTACATATTACAAACAGTATGTATATATATATGTGACTAGCATAAATTTCATATCCTGATTTCATTCATTTTTGTGTAGTCAGTTTGAAACTGCAAACACCTGGGGAGCAGATACCCAAACAAGCAACCTAGAGCAGTTGTTACTCAGCGGTTAAAAACCTGATGAAAAGGTTTCAGCCTCATTAGTCACCAGAGCAATGCAAAGTACAGCCACAGCTGAAAGCCACAATACTAGTCCACACAATCCAAAATGGTTAGACTAAAAAATAAATAACACAGAATGTAGGTGACTAGTGAATACAGTCACTACTTATTTACAGTCTAGAGAAGTGAGTAGGGATGCACAACTAAACATGCACACGAAAATGATCATACATGACGAAGATGAAAGGCCAAGAATGCAGGTGGTAGAACAAGTGCAGAAGGACATGTACTGAACTACAGGCTGGGAGAGAAGCAGAGCAGTCAGGAGGACGTTCCACGGAGAGCCTGGAGGGCGTGTCTCTGAAGGGAGGTGGGTGGGGCAGCCTGACATGAACCACTGGCAGCTGCATTGAGTACAGTGTGGCGGAGCAGAGTGTGCTTGTGTTCCTGCGAAAGTTTGTGTTCTGGTACCCTGAACTGTTGGCTGTCAGGCGCATACCTGGGATCTCAAGTATGAGAAATGTTCTCATTGTCCTACTGCCCATAATGAAAAATGTCTTTTAGTATACTATTGTTCACAAGAATGTGTCAGATTTATTTAAAATACCTTCAAGCTGGATCCTTCCCCAATGTACATCAGGTACAGAATGGAACCGTGTAATTGTGGTATATTCAAGCAATACAACACTAAGCAGCACAAAAATTAAGGAATAATAAAAACAACCATCACAAGTATACTATGAAGCAAAGGACAAGAAAAAATGAAAATATTTCTAAAGTTCACAAGTAGACCTAAAGGCAAAACACAAATTTGGTTAGAAATGAGGATGGTGATTACTCGAAGGGCAAGTGCAAAAGGAAGTCTACCTCTTTATCCTTCCTTGACTTCAGTGATAGCTTCAAGGTTGCATTATTTGTGAAAATTTACTGAGTGAACATTTTTGCTCACTTTTCTGTCTGACTGTCATAAATAAATTTTAAAAACCTAAAAAGTAGCAGAGATGCTACAAACCTCCCAATAGCTCCGTGTGCAAGTAAATTAACAGTAACTCACTTAAATTGTGGGTTTTTTTTTAAATTTCAAAAAGAGAAGTTATTTAGGCTGGCATAGGATCAAAGAAGGAAAAACCACACAAACAAAAAAGCAAAAAATAGCAACAACAAGCATTGAGGAGGATGCCATAACACCTGCTCTATAGTCTCGCCTATTTTATCCTCAGACTTTTCTCTCTTGCCCTGGGTTAATTCCTGATAGGGGGAGGTTTTGGCCAGATGTTAAAGCAGGTCCTTGTGTTTGCTCTTTGTTTTCTTGAGAGAGGGAGAGAGAGAGAGAGAGAGACAGAGAGAGAGACAGAGAGAGGGGGGGAGAGAGAGAGAGACAGAGACAGAGAGACAGAGAGACAGAGAGAGAGAGAGAGTGTGTGTGGTGTGTGTGTGCGCGCGTGTGTACCTGCCAGTACCTCTTCCCAAACGTCCTGGTTTTACTGAGCAGGGGCTTTTGTAAAATCTTCTCTCCCCTTACTGTTTCCTGCTCTGCTCCCCCAGTTAAGGCAGAGGTAGTTCTCACTGGTGAGTTTAGAGCAGAAAGACAGCATGAAGAACCCAGCTCTTCCCAGGGTCTCTTCCTCTCTCTGTCCCCCACATGCAGGTCAAAGCTCGTCCTTGTTTGCAGTTGCTCTACCCGACAACATAAACGTGACTATGGATACAGGTTCTCCTCTTTCAGGGTTTAAGCAGGAAGCCCACGTAATGCTTAGTTACACCGAGGCTTTCTATCCAGCCTTTCTCATCAAAAGAACTTCGACTGCCTCGCTGATTTAGTTTTGTGTTTATTTTTCTTCATTTCTCACTTACCCCAGAGCCAGAGTGGAAGTGAGACACAAACACTGATTTTTTAGCATAATCATGACCAAACACACAAACAAAGTCCGATGTGGAATATATTCATAAGATCTTTATGAGTAGTCATTCTTGCGTTTTATTATATTTTTAATTCGATATTACAAGTGCATTTGTTTGCTTCCTGTTCTAAAACCTCCTTCCTGGTGGCATCCTACTCCTCTGCATCTTCTGTAGGGCCATTGGAGTCTTTCCATATTACTCAGTCTGAGACCTCAGGAAAGGTGGGAAGAGGAGGAAAGGCAGGCGGGCAGGGGACGAGCAGGTGGTCACAGTAGTATCTATTTATTAAATATTCTGGTGTATCAGGTAGTTGGTGCTTTATAGGTGATATGATTTAATCATCACAATAAACCACTTTACAGATGAGGAAACTGAGAGTAAGAAAACTTTACCACTTGCACAAGACTACGCAGCTTAGTAAAAGTTTCATTACTCTGTGGTTTTCTGCTCCACCTTCTGACTGTTTTGCATCTGGTGATTGTCCTTTCCTGCCCTTTGGTTCTGTCACTGTTTGCTATGGTTACTGTTTCACGATGTTAACTAGTCTCTTTGGAAGATAGATGAATTTTCATTTCAATTAACATCCGCGACCTCTAACACAATGCACTGGACATAATGGATGTTCAGGGAATATTTATTCATTATATAAACTTCAAAAACTAAACACAATTAGTAAAATGAAATTCAACATGTCACTGAACATGAGATGCAGTTTTTGAAATTATTGTGCACATTCAGTGGATATAATAGGGTAATAGATCTCTCTGTTGTATAAAATGTAGAAGTATGTAGAACTACATAGTGTTTTCAGATAAAATATGCGACAAATTTCTTTTGTAGCACTAGAAATCAAATCCAGAAGCAGACTAATGCTGAGCCACATCCTTGGGCCCCCTCCCTTTTGAAATTTTTGTCTTTAAGATAGTCTTTCTGAGTTGCCCAGGCTGTCCTTAAATTTGTGATCTTCTTGCCTCAGCCTCCCAAGTCCTTGTAGACAGTGAAACTTTCAAGGAGTTTGAAATTAGAGACTCAGCTCACTAGACATGAAATCTTGAGTAAGTCTTCAACCTCTAAGAGATATTACCTCTTCTCAAAAACAGCTCACATCTCTCTGGGAGAGCTTTTAAGAGATAATATCTTGGGCCATTTTAAAACTGTGACACAGTCGTCCCTTGCTGTATCATGGTTCACTTATGATATTGTGGATTTTTAAAAAAATATATATCTAATTCTGTATCCTGGGGTTTTTGCTATATCACAGATTTGGGGGTGTATAGGTATTTATATAATATTTATGATTTTAATTATTTTTGCCCAAAAATTTTAAAACAATATAAAATGTTAATTCAAGTATATTAGAAGAAAAAAGAATATTGAATCAAAATAACATACAGCATATATTTCATCAGCAGATGAATACCATACTGTACACAATGGAAATGCAGTTAACCACTACTGCTTGCACAGGTTTGCCAGCATGAGACTGTACGTGGAACGTTATTGGTTGATGGAATGGAAGGTGGTCACAGCGCCGTGTTCTATATCCTGGGTGCTGATTGGCTCAGTGACCATAGCGTCATTCTGTTTGTTCTCCTGCACTGTACCCACCCATTCAGCACCTCTCCTTGTCCCCATCACGGAGAGTACCCATGTAGAATTTCACATGTTGTTAAAACTATGGAGGTTCAAGCATGTAGAAAGTGCTTAAGAGCATATGAAGTGTTTATAAGTGTGGGAAAGGTTAATAAGAGAGTGGGGACGGTTTATAGGAGCGTAGGAAGGGTTTATAGAGCCTTAAACATATATAAATAATAAAATAAACACAACACCACTACTCATGGATTTTCACCTCTCACGACGGTCTCTAGAACATAAATCCTGTGATGGGTGAGGGATCACTGTCATATGATACTATCAATTGACATTACCTATTTAGTAATCATGTATGCTATGGATAAAGAAAAGACATATAATATAGTATTTAATATGCACCATTCATAACATCATATGCTATCTATGCTATATTGGTATATAATATTATTCTATCATTTTATAATAGCTATTAATTATTTGACCAAAGCCCAAGACGAATTCTCAATAAACATGAACACTGATTCAGGAGACACATAAAATGCTGTTGCTGCTCCATCTGTGAGCTATCGATGCTCTCCTCATCTTCTTCATTCTTTGTCTGGCTTGCCCTCCTCCCTGTCACTTCCATCCACAGGCACATGTTCTATCTGTAGGATGAATTATTAATAACTCCCTGAGGGAAAGTTTTTCCTAGGGCTTTTCTTCCTCCTGACTCCAAGTTCTTGTGAATACCTTTTGCCGCAACTTGTCCTATTTTTTTCTGCACACCTGGATTAAGGATATATGAATTTATTGGCAAACTGTGGGGCCATGTTTGAAATCCAACTTTATTGTAGGATCAACCCATTTTTTATTTTTTTACATCCTTCAAGAATTACTTTTTATATACGGCAATTATGTTCTCCTGAAGGCAAAGTCTTAGAAAAGTCTTTACATTGATAGTTTTTGAGTAAGAGAAAGTTCATTTTAAAAGTTTTTTTTTAAATATGTTTAAAGAAATATGTTTGTTATATTTTAAAAAGTCAAGCAAGATAGACAAATGTGAAGTAGAAGTCCTTTATCTCATGTTATGGCTTATGTCTGGATGTTCCCCCCAAATCTCATGCAGTCATGGGAAATGGGCTTTTTGGAGGTAGCTGAATCTAGAGTTTGTGCTTACTTAATTGGCTAGTGAAGGAGTGGGGGTGTAAGTGCTAGATCTGCCCTAGGCAGGCAGCCTGCATACAATATAATGGAGAAACAAAGGCTTGTCCCTACCCCCATTTCGTTCCTGTTGCTTTTACTGTCTGCCATGGCCATGAACTGTTGCCCCTGTGCCATGTGCCATGTGCCACCCTGCCTTGGAGCCAGCTGATTATGGACGGAAGCCTCTACAAACTGTGAGCTAAATAAACCTTTCCTTTCCTAATTTTGGGGATCAGGTATTTTGTCTCAGCATTGAGAGAAAAGTTACTAGATACAATCCAGTCCCAGGAGTGGGGTATTGAGGTTACTTCCTCACCATGTGGTTCAAAAGCCTTTGGGAATGGCTTGTGGGAAGATTTTAGAAATGTTTGGAGGTATTGCCTGAAAGAGTAGAGCTGGAACATCTGAGGCTGTTCTGTGTAGGAGATTCTGATCAGAGCTCAGAAGACCAGAAGTTTGACAGAAATCCTGCTGGTAAACAACCTCAGGATGTGCTTTTCTGGGAAGAAGGACTGCATTGGCTATTGGAGTCCAGACAATGTGTGTTATGACTTGGCAAAAAGCTTGTCTATATATTGCCTGTGTCCAGAGATTTTGCCTGAGACTGAGGTTAAGGGCAGCAGACTAATTTGGCAGAAGTTTCAAGGCAGTTGAATGTTGAGGTGGTGGACTATTTGAGTGGGGGGGGGGGGCTTTTAGCCAGATTTATGTTGAGAATCAAGACTAAAGAGCAGAATGGTTTAAAATGTTGTCAGTTTACTCGGAGGGAAACTCTAGTAAAGCTGTGAACTACAAGGATAGAGCAGAGGAGACCTCAGTCGCTGAGAAAAAACAGAATAGAACAGATGGCCTGAGGGCGACACAAGAAGCAGGAAGTTTCCACCCTTTGCAGCCTCAAAACTACAATGGTGCAATACTTTGCTTTAAGAAAAAAAACCCAGTACCTCGTTCCACAAGGGCATCAGCCACATCATGTTCCAGAATCATGGCAGTGTAGAGAATTTGTTCCTCAGAAATGGATTTAGAATGTTCAGTAATCTAGGCACTTGACCTGTACAGCCAAGACAGAGGGAAGCCTGGTTACTGCACCAGGTGGCAGCAGACCATGGAGTCATACACGTGGCACTGGTTTTAGGTGTATGAAGAATGCAAGAGCTGTGAGGTTAAGCAGGATTCCACGTGGCCAGGGATATAGCTCGGCGTCATAAGTGCTTGCCTGGCAAGGCTGAGGTCATGAGTTTGATTCCTGGTACACAAAACAAAAAAGAAGGCTTCCACCTCAATTTTAGAAGGCTTGGGGGGTCAGGCAGTGTACCCCTGTCTTGGTTACTTTCTTTCGTTGCTGATACAAGATACCCAATGCCCAAAGTGAAGGAAGGAAAGGTGTATTTAGCTCACAGTTTGTAGAGGCTTCAGGCCATACTTGGCTGGTTCTGAGGCAGAGTAGCACATGGCAGAGGGCAAACATTCATGGCAGCAGAGCACAGCAAAAACAACCAGAGCAAAAGCGAAGAATGGTGGGCAAGCAGCCTCCTTCCACCTCCTTTACATTGTAAGTAGGCTACCCCCACCCAGGAGGTTTGTAGCACTCACATAATCTTCATGCCCTCTTCCACAGGCTCAGGCTGTATATAAAATAAACATCCTGGCTTCCTGCCGAGCCACTCAGCCAAACCTCTGGACTCCCCAGTTTGACACAACGTTATCAACCATAACAACCCCCAAAAGGGTAATGTGTGAATCTGTGAGTGTGAAGACAAAAGTGCAGTGAAAACCCCAAAAGTTTGGAGAAGCCAAGAACCTTTATCACCTGAGGAAACCTACAAGGAGGGAGCAAAGCCAACCCAAGAGATAAGCCATGGGAGCAACAACCACTGGAACTGCCATAGGGGCAGAACCACCCAAACCCTTTGGAGCTCACAACTTACCACAGATTGCTTCACACGCTGCACATATAACCACTGGAAGTAATTTTTGCCCTGCTGGGTTTTGAACTTACCTTGGTCCCAATCTTTTGTATCCCTCTGTTTGTATATTTTACAGTGGAAATGTTTATCTTGCACCATTTAACGTTGGAAGTGTTTAACTTATGTTAATCACTCCTATGTACAGGTGCTCACAGCTAAGATTTTGTCTTATATCTTGGAGGAGACTTGGGACTTGGACTTTTCATAAATGCTGAAACTATTACGATTTTGGCAACTCTTAGAGACTAAATTCCTTTTGCATAAAGAGATGTGCATGAGTCTTTGGGAGGCCATGGGTGGAATGTTATGTTTTGTACCTAGATGTCCCCCTAAAGCCTATGTGGTTATTGTGGGTGGGCTTTGCAGAGGCAGCTGAATCTAGAGTTTGTGACTGGTTCATTGTCTAGTGTTGGGACTAGGGAGTGCGTGCTACACCTGCCTAGGATGGGTAGCTTGCATGTAAGGGAGGTAAAGAGGCTTGCCCCCTCCCTCCTTCATGTGCTTGTTGCTTTTGCTGTCTTCTGCTACCATGGACTATTGCCCCAGTGCCGCACCACCCTGCCGTGGAGCCAGCTCATTATGGACTAAAACCTCCACAAACTGTGAGCTAAATGAAACTTACCTTCCTTAATTTTGGGCATTAGGTATTTTGTCTCAGCAAGGAGAGAAAATTAACTAAGACATTGCTGCTAGAAGTAATAACTATTAATTAGGTTTTATATATCTGTCCAGAAAAAAGATACACAAACATACCATATGCATAAATACTCATATGTAGTCTTATATACTCATACTTCCAACATGTACTAGAATTGGTGCTTGTACATTTATTATTTTAATACATATAATATGAACGATGCATAAATCTGTAACATACTTAAAATCTGCAATGGAATAATAATAGTCATAACAGATATATTCCATACAGCTTTCTATTTAAATTCACCTAGACTTGACATTATTAATGTTTGGTGTTTTCATAGACCCACTGAATGTGACTCTATTGTCCTATTGAGGAATTCTGCCACTTATAAGATTTATCCTCACTTTTGTGCGGTTATAAGCAGTGCTTTAGTGACTGTAGTTGTACTTTTCTCATTGCAAATTTGGAGCAATATTAGTACAACCATAAGCTGCATATAGAAAAGGCAGCATGCTTCATTTGGAGTAAAAAAGCTTTTATATTTTGATAAGCATTGTTTCCAACAATGCTATCTGATAGTATCAATTTTATATTTGATAATAAATGGTACTGTGATATTATAAAATATGTATTTAGCCTTTGTCCCCATTTCCTGACATACAGTCGCTTAAAATTTTTGAAATAAGAATGCCTTTTATGTTAATGAGATGAACGATGGAATGGACCCCAGAACAATTTACACATAGGAGTTGGTCGACAAAATGTTCAAATCATGATTTTAAAAGTTGGGATTTTTTAACTCTACCATCCAACATCTGGGGAAAGGAGATCTGAAATACATCCTCATCGGTGCCCATGTAATGAATCTTTTATAAAAACTCAAAAGCACAGACATCAGTAAGCATCCAGAACACATGGAGCTCTCTGGAGGCCGATCCACCTAGAGAGAGCATGGAAACTGCTCCAAGATCTTGTCTGCGTCCCTTGCATCTGACTGTCTATTGGCATGCTTTGTTATATCGGTAAACATAAGAAAAATGCTTCCTTGAGTTCTGTGAGCCACTCTAGCAAAGTAATTGCACCCATGGAGGGGACCATGTGACCCCAGTTTATGCCTGACGATAAGCCACAACCTGGAGATTGTGACTGAGATCTAAAGTGAGGGACAGTATTGTGGGTCCAAGCTCTCAATCTGCGGGATCTGAGGCTATCTCCAGGTAGATGGTGTTAACACTGAATTGAATTTGGAGAGGCCCAGATGGCGTCTGGTGCAGAAGAGATTGGTTAGTGTGTGGGGAAATCCTCCCCCACATCTCATGGCAGAAAGCTGTTGGATAGTGTGCAGGAAAGAGAGAAAGAAAAACTGACTTTGGGTTTTGCTTGTATCATTTTAGGTACCATAGTATCACATTCTTCTCTCATAAGTGAAGCTGACTGCTGTTTTTGTATTGGGTTAATGGCACATTAATTCACTTTTACTTTGTACTTTCAGATTTTTTTTCTGCTGTAAAACATGCTTTGGATAATGATGGCACTCATTCAAATAGAGAGAATTAAGGACACTATTCTTTAGTAGATGTCTAATATTTTCTCTCAAGATCTTTTTTTTACTTTGGAGAGTTACTAGACACCAAAGCATTTGTATTTATGTAGGTTATACCTATAGGTATTGCACTGAATATTTAGGCTAAAAGATTATTAATGGAAAAAAAATATTATTAACTATTTAATGGAATAAGCCCTTTACAAGTTAATATGAGTAAGCTAAATTTAAAAAATAAAATAGCTAAATACTGGTATGTCCTTTTGAAGCTAGTCTATTCAATACTAAGTATCACATAGCCTCAAGAAAGCTCTGTGATATTCTTGTGAAATAATGAAAACAGAAAGAGTTGATGTTCTCCTGATACTATGATGGAAGAAGTTTTTGACTTGGTGTACTTTAAAAAGTGTTGGGAATCACCAGAGGTATTCAGGTCACACTTCAAGAATCACTGTGTTCAGGCTTATCTACCAAAATAAGCGGGAACACCCTATTTACCCTTTTATGCCCCTTCAGCCAGGGTACTAAAGTTTCAAAGATCAACTAATCATTAGCAACATTACAACAGACAGACAGCATACTTCATGAGGAAGAAAACACCAGAAGGGCATCAACAACCAGTTAAAGTATTTATTTTTTCTCTTCAGTTTGATAGTTAAAGCCAAATAAACCCTTTTGTTTGTGATGGGAAATTTAGTATACAAAATGTACAGCCTTGGGAAAATTCATACTTGAGGCTGACTTACCCTACATTTCACTATTTGATTTGCGTATCTTCAGTTACAATTATGCCCAGTGATTAAATCTGATATTGACTGTGCCTGGGCTCAGTTTGTCATATTATCAACTCTTTCCTACAGATAATTCTGATGGACACTCAATTTCTGCATGAGGGTACGGGCTACAATGTTTTCCCCAACTTTCACCTGGGACTTCAGTTTTGTCTGTTTTTCTATTAAGACTCAGTGTTCTGCTTTTCAGTCAGCTTAATATATTGTGCACACAAATAAGTTTCATGTGAACTCCAAGGTGTGATTTCCTTCATACGTACTTCTGTTTTGTTTCCCTCTTCCAACATTCTCTCCTCTTCCTGTTTGCAACAATACTGAGTATCTCGTGTTAGCAACCTATTGTAGGATCTTTACATTTATTTTCATGTTTCCATCATAACATACCTCTGCTGCACATACATAAAAGTGCACATACATTGTAAGACAAAAGAATACATTTTTCCAAAACAATGTGATTATAACATCTCCATTTTGGGGTCTAGCTGTGGTGGTTCATGCCCATCATTCCAGCATTTCAGAGGGTGAGGCAGGCAGAAGGATTGCCAAGAGTTTGAGACCAGCCCAAGTTACATGGTGAGTTCAAAGCCATCCTGTAGCACAAAGTGAGACTGTCTCAAAAAAAGTATACATTTCTTCTGTGTATTTTAAAAAACTTAATCCATGCAGAAATACCAATACTAGGATAGGACAGATAGTTTATTCATTATTTTTAACATTTACATAATATTCCAAAATTTACTTAACCATTCAGTCTTTTTCAACCAATCAGTCATTTACATTGTTGAGTTTTAAAAATATTTTCAATTATTATATTCTAACTACTCTGAACAATAGTGAAACACACACCTTTGATAGTACATATTCATATATCAGCACTTTCTCTTCTATTTCTCCTGTTTTTTAGGAAAGGATAAACTTTTAAAGTGGAACCATTACTTCAATGGATTTATAATGTTTTTAAATTTTTTAACTAGAACTTGCAGATTTGATTCAGAAAAGCTGTCTACTTCACTTTCCCATTGGTGATGCATAAGAATACCCTTTTACGCATTTTTGTACATATTAAAATCTAAAATTCTAACATATAAAACAATAACTTCGATCATACATGATTTTGAACATATTTTCATACATTGCTAAAATTGTGGACATGTTTTTCCCCATCACGTTGTACACAATTCTTGACATATTTTCTGCTCATTTGTCCAACAGTTCAAGGTTGCCTTTCAGAGACTCGTTCATGCTAAGGGGTCTCAGGTAAGGGCGGTCCTTCTGGGCCTTCTTAGAGTTTGAACTGTAAATTGACTCCAAGTAATGGCTCGTCCTTTGGGCCATGTAACTGTGACATAGATAAATTATAGAGAATAAATGCATCTTTTATCATTCCGGAGGCTACGATGTGGTCCATCGACAACCTGGAGATTCCACGCTCCTGACTTCCTGAGGTCTCCTCTGTACATTTGGGTCTATTGCAACAGCTTCATACAGTGCATTCCCAGAGTGTCCATGCCTTGCCTACAGACCTTCCTTTGAAATCTGGGTGAAAACTTCCATGACTCCATAATTCTTCCATTGTCCATTCCAGTAAAAGCAGCCTCACCAGGGGTGAGGCCGAGGTTGTCTATCAGTGGAAGCAAGATCGGATCATGCCTGCAGTATCTTCTAGGTGACTAGATGTCTAAGCATGGTGAAATGAATCCTGAGGTACCAATGTCCAAGGAGGCTCTTCGGGCAAATGGGACCCAGGGGCCTCCCTTCCTAAAGGAGAGATTAACACTTTTGAACTCTTGAGCCTTTAATGAATTGGGTATTGTTTATTCTTGAGATGCCCTCAGGTGGCTTTTTGTACCTGTACAAAATCCCCAGTTTCTTTTCAATGAGACTCATCCCTTCAGCAGACATATTTCCTTTAGCCCCAATCCATGGTTCCTTCTGGACCAAAATTTATGTTTTTCAAAATTTTCTGCTCTACTTTTTAACCCCCAGTTCTTACACTAAATCCGGTAAAAATCCTTAACAGTATCAATGTCAAAGCCTCAATATTAGTCTCACTTTGAATTTCTTCTACCAGATTAGTCTAATGCCCTTAATCTAGATTGCGTAAAAATCTCAAGACATGTGCAAGGTATAGACCCATCTTCCACCCAAGTGTAACATGCGTTTCCTTCAGTCCAACTGCCAGTGAAGTCCTTATGCCTATTAAAACTGTTAGAGCTTGGTCTTTACTGTTCACATTCCTATCAGCTGTCGGTTCTCAGCTCGGAGCAGGATCACTCGTCAGGCTTTGCTTATGGAACTCTAGTGCTTCTCTAATCCACATCTCCAAAATTTACAAACTTCTCCTTCAAATTAGCACCAAGTCTTCTAAATCACACGGTCAGTTGTAGACACAGCAATGTCCCCACAATGTCTCGGGTGCCAATTTCGTGTATTAGCTACCTTTCCGTCTGCAGAGGCAACCCACAATTTAAAGATGTTTAATTTGCTCTGCTCAAAGGCAGAGACACTGTGGCAAGAGACGTGGCAGAGCAAAGCTCCTTAATTCATGGTAGCTGGGAAGTAGAATGGAGAAGACTGTCAGAATAAATGGAGGAAGACCACAGGACAATACCTCCATCAGTCACCCAGAAATACAGGAAAAGGTGCTTCTCAAATGCCTGGGAGTAGATCTCAAAGCAGATCAAACTGGAAGTCCACTCTGCCACAGGTGTTCATATACTGTGTCTCACAAGAGTCTCCTGTTTTAATACTGTGGAATTTTGTTGTTTCCAAACTATCCTTTTTGGGGGAACATATTTAAACTGTAAGAGGGGAGGCACGTAAAGTGCACATGAACCCCTCTCTGCTGTCTTCTCCTACTCTGCCATTTAAAGTACCATAAAATATTTGTTTTTCTCTTTACAAAAGTGGTACATTCTCATTACAGAAAATAAAATTTTGGAAAAATCACTCAACAGTAGCTTCTACCATTATTTTAGAATCTTTCCCTTCTGTAGTAAATTGATAACTGGTGGTCAGCTTATAACCCCCAGCTGAACTAAGTGCGGGGGAGGCCCATCCGGGGATTGTTGCCAGAAGCATCAGAGGCAGAACTGTGGAAGAAGCAGAAAAAGGAGGCTGTTAGGTGTAGAGAAAGGCTGTTGCGAGCTGGCAGAAGCTGTAAGGAGCTGTTGGTTGTTTTGGAGGAGCTCATCATGCTGGCTTTCCTGATGGACTTGGCTGTTTTCATCCTCCAAGGAGCTCAGGGACTCATTAGCACTGAGAAAAGCTTTGGTTCACTTTGAGGGAGCTCTGGTCCTCACTCAACATCACTTCCTGGGTCCGGAGGGGAAGAAGGCGCACAGCTTGGCCTCCTGAAGAAGCTTGCTTCACTGGCTTCCCTCATAGCAACTCAGTGGTCTTCACCCTTTGAGGAGCTTGGGACCTCACTGTTTCTGAGGATGGCTGTGGTACTTTTCACAGGAACTCTGGTTCCTCTGAGTGTCTCTTCCTGGCTCCAGTGCAGATCCCTCAGCCTGCTAGCACAGATCCCTTTATCATGCTGGCACAGACTTTCTAGATTCCACCATTGAACTTTGGGCCTTCCCAGCACAGATCCATGAAGCAGGGTTGTATGAGACATCGTTATGTGTTCTGGGATTCCAGTTGGATATGTGGGAAGCACTGCTATGAACTGTAGGTCTTAAGTTGGACTCAGGCAGGACATTATTTCAGGATCCAGGCCCTCAGATGGATTTTGGATCAATGTTGTATGGACAGATTTCCTGCACTGTCTTGTATATCATTCTTTGGGTGATTATTATAAATAATCTTATAAAATATATGTCCTGTATTACATTGTTTTCCTTACAAAAATAAGCCCAAACCAACACACCTTCCACTGTCCTTTTGCATCTTTCAGTTCTGATTAGTGAGACGGGGTTATTTGTATATGTACTCTTTAAAATCACTTTTTTCTTGTACATTGTATTTTACTTGGTTACTCATAAAACATCAATTAGGTTGTTAGTATTTATAAGAATGGTTAGAAGATATTCAAGTTTTCCTAATTTACCAAAGATAAATCTAATGTTTGATATGCACTTTATACATTAGTTTTCTTTAAATATGGTTATTTCTTTTTGTCTGAGTTTAAGTACATGTTTACAGCACTTACAGAAGAAATGCTCACATTTCCTCTGAGAAGTTGGTATGTGCATAGAGCACATCCCAACTCTTTTTCACATCCCCTTTCCCTCCCCTCTGACCTGATTCTGACCATTCCTTGAACCCTTCCTTTGGTTTTAAAATAAAATCCTAAAAGTAAAATATTGAGTTCATGGTATGCTAGTATTTTACACTTGTGATGTTCATTTTCATTTTTTTATTCAACTAGACTGCAACAGGTTACTAATAGATATTTGATTTCATCAAAGCAAGGGTAGTAGCTGTATTAGTAAATTTTATCTCTATAAATCTTTAACTTATTTTTCTTGCATTATTGCACTTGTCAAGCATTCAAAATAAGACTGACAAAACACATGACAGTGTGTCATGCTTCGAAGAGACATATAGCACTAAGCCACAACACCGATACAGATCAACCGAGAAAATTTTATTTATTAGTATGACATTTTTCCCTCCTTCTTAAAAATATTCCTTTACAAAATAAGCAAGTGGTGAAAATATTTACTCTGTCAATAGATATAGGAAAAGTATTCAATAAAAATATTCAGGATGAAAAATCCTTACTAAATTAAGCATAAAAATCTAACAAATTATACTTATACATTATAACATTTAGGATGAAAAAATATTGAAATCATCCTCTTTAAATC